>JBBPBX010036543.1:0-31426 GCA_038048925.1 Garcialebias charrua | reverse complement strand
ATTCGGATGTTGCTCAGTTTTTTTCAATCCAAGTTCTGGTTTAGGCTGCAGCCACAGATGTCGACGTTCCTCTGATAATTGCTGAATTACTCCACCTTGATTTGTGATCACGAGTGGTAATCTGTAAAACAGAAGGCTTTTTCTCTCAATCTGACCGATTGTGGCAGCCATGGACACGACAATAATTCACCATTTTTGATTTTGTGTGACCAGACGCGACGCACCACTACAATGGACCTTACCAAGCTCCGCCCACAGGGCCGCGTTTCATTGGCTAAAACGCACCACTACAATAGCTTTGAGGCTAACACAGCTATGTCGCCAAGATGGCTACTTCCGGTATTTTTCCAGGGTTGATGACGAGCCGTGAAAGGGGTCTATAGAGAAGTAAAAGAAAAATAAAAGATTAAATTTTTTTGGGGGGGATTTAGTTGCACATAGCATATGCCAATGCCATGTACTGTAAATGTTTAAAACCAGACTGGAAGATTTCATATATACTATACGAGGAGAGTAAAGGCCCCCCTCATAGCTCTGCATTCGGCCGTACGCCACTCAGCGCCATTCGAACGCAGCGGCAAAAGCCTTTGAACACGGGTGCGAACGTACCAAGCTCAAATTTTACGACTGCGAGCACAAGCGCATTGTCTCACAATAAACTGCCCGGCGCCAGACTGTTTTTTATGTGACACAAATGTATTAAATTCCCCTTCTTCATCCCTGACCTGGCCTTTTCTATTGTTTTTTTGCCAAAAGTCAAGTGATCGCTTCCTCCTCCGCTGACTCCATGACTGAAATGATGAGGAAATAAATGAATTTGTCACGAGCAGAGGTGGGTAGAGTATTCAAAATTTTTACTCAAGTAAAAGTATTGTTACTTGAACCAAATATTACTCAAGTAAAAGTAGTGAGTAGGCATCCAAAAATTTACTTGAGTAAAAGTAAAAAAGTACTTTGATTATAACCTACTCAAGTAGTGAGTAACTGCGGAGTACCATCTCGTGTCATTAAATTATAACATGCAAATGGATTTACAAGGAAACATAACTTTTAATGAGACTGAATATACATTGTTATAAATAAAAACACAAAGGCAAAAGGATTTAGAAATAAACCACTTATCTTTTACATTGTTATAAATAAAAATAAATAAAAAACACAAAGGCAACTGTATCCAAAATAATTCAGCTAAATACTGTATTAATAAACGACTTTCTGCAAAACTTTGTTTCTACCAGTTGGAACTCATTTTCTTACATTTTGACATCCTATAAACAGAACTAACTGTTTAAGTATAAACTGAAACACAGTCCTACACATCAGGCAAAGGACTGTGTATTCCTGAACTTAATCAGTAGAACACCTGACAGCATAAACTCATCCATCCATCCATCCATTTTCTTCCGCTTATCCGGGGTCGGGTCGCGGGGGTAGCAGCCTAAGTAGGGAGGCCCAGACTTCCCTCTCCCCAGCCACTTGGAGCAGCTCCTCTGGGGGAATCCCAAGGCGTTCCCAGGCCAGCCGAGAAACATAGTCCCTCCAGCGTATCCTGGGTCTTCCTCTGGGTCTCCTCCCGGTGGGACATGCCCGGAACACCTCACCAGGGAGGCGTCCAGGAGGCATCCTAACCAGATGCCCGAGCCACCTCAACTGGCTCATAATAAACTCATAAACTCAGTGAAACATTATTCAATAATGTGACTGTTAAGCTTTAAGAGTAGCTGGCTCTCAAGGTTTTTGCAGTGAAGCTGTGATCTCTTAGCAGTTAAAAGGAGTCCTGCATGACTAAAGAGTCTCTCACAAGCTGCAGATGCTGGAAGACTTGTGTTGACTTTGAGTGACAACCGCTTGATTTGAGGAAAAGAGTGTAACAGATCCATACCTCCAGTAGATGGACATGAAAGATACCTCTCCAGCTCTCCTGATTTTCTGGTCTTAATGGATCCAAAGAAGTCTTCTTCATCAGAGTGGCTGCTGTTTGTGCTGTTGTCATCATCAGTGTTAGTGTCCAAGTCATCCTTGATGTAGTTGAGACCTTTAAAAACATTTTTGCAAAGAATTACTACACTTATGCATTATTTATAGCATGTGTATTGAAGGAAAATACACACGTTTAGAAGTTCTATATGTTAATCTCATTTGAAACTAATACACTACTGTATATGATTAATACACAAGTGCTCTATAATCAAGGTATTCACAACTGTTTTACAAATGTTTATGCAATTAAGCAACATTATAAGACACACTTTTAGATCTAACAAACAGGATGTTCTGAGGCAGATAACATGACCAGGGGACAAATGCCCTTTGCGCTTCTCTAGGCCTTCTGGGGAGCTCAGAGCACACAGATACACACACAGATGAACCAAACTAAATAAGTAGTACTTATAAACCACACACATACTAGTAGACTAATTAGTGTATCTGGACATTACTTTACATTAATATCACACACAAGACACATCTAATAGTACATTTCTAAAACTTTCTTACTGAGCAAAGAAGCAGAACAAAGAACACAGTTTCAGGAGACTCCTCACCAGAGCTATAAATCTACAAGGTCATAGAACTGACAAACACGAGAGGCTCCAGGACTCTTTATCAGTGCTCTAAGCCAATCAGAGACCAGAGAAGCCCAAACTGCATCTTCAGAGACCCAAACATCTCAGATATCAGCAGCATTCTTTGAGGAACCTCGCCGAGGAAAGGTCTGTCTAAAATGCTCGCAATTCTCTGTGCACAAAGAATTGCTTATTCATGCTGTAACTCTGTTAACCTGTAACCTGTGTGTCTGTCAATAAATCTTCATCATTTTTACAAGAGAGACTGGTCATTTGAACACCGAATGAGAAACCCCTTCAACATGGTGACCCTCGACGTCTGGCCTTGTCTTTCTCTGATTTGGAGGGTGCGACGTTGACTTTTCTTCAGCTGTGCGGCAGTGGAGCTCTGTGACACGACTAGATAAGGTGAGTCGACCATGTATTTCACAAAAACGACTATTCGGCCACAGTCCCAGATTCAATTGCGCATAAATGAAGTCCAGTCTCGTGATGAATTCTGGTTCTTCGGGTTAATGTTAATTGTACGAATTTGGTTTGTTATGACGACACAGGTTTCAGTTTGAACAGACGCTTGTGTGTGTGCGGGACGGTCCCGCCAGCTCGGTTTCGGGCCGGCCGCGTGCTCGTGGGTGGGGCGCGTGCTCGTGTTTTTTCCTTCGTGTATGTGTCATCGTGGGTTGTTCGTGTTTTGTTTACTTGTTTTTTGGGGGTCAAGCGTCGTCGAGTGGGTCGTGGAGTCGTGGGGTTCGCTCCCGCTGGTTCTGTTCGGACGGTTCCCGTCCGCTCGTTGCCGGGGGGGAGGCGCTTGCTCGTCGGCCCGTGCTTGTTGTTTGTTTCCGGGTGCGCTCGTTTCAATCAAAGTGGCTGGACTCGCGGAGATGTTCTGTTGCACGTACCACGTTAGAGGAGTTCCCGGCTTCCTGTGACGTCACTGCGTGTGTGACCGCTCCATGCCACCTGTTTTTGGTTGTCGAGCATCCTGTTGCCTGGTCTGTCGCGGGACTGACCGGAAGCCACTGGGGAGAGTGGACCTCCGTGCAACGGTGTATCGCGGGGATACATTGCGGTCACGTGGTAGGAACGTCTGCCAGCTGTGCCCTGCGGCGACCTTGCTACTCGCCGTGGTGGATTCGCACTGGAGACGTGACCCGTTGTAGTCAGAGAGGGGAGCCCGCCTGTTCATTGATTGTGGCGGTGCTGGTTGGATTTTGAGTTTCGGCCGTTTTTGCATGCTTCTTTTCTTGTTTCTTTAGTTTTTTCGTATTTCATTAATGACAAAGGGGGGTATCTTTGTATATATATATATATATGCACTTTCAGTGTTTTTAATTGTCATTAATGGTTTGTGTCGACTCAGAGAGTGTGAAGTGAAGTTTTCTTTTTTCAGTGGTGAATGGTGCTGCCATATTTTGCATGGATGACAGGTGGCGCTGTTGTCTAACAGGGGGGCAAGTCTGATTTTCCACAGACTTGGCCCTGTGTTTTACTGGCACAGCTCATCTGTGGGTGCTTGTGAAATAAAGCTTTTGGGTGAATGTTTTGAGAGGCAATTATGGCACACATGCAAGGTAAACAAATGCAGGAACAAGGAGACATTCTTGCACTAGTGCTTAGGATCCGAGCAAATATCAGACTTTTACAAAACGTAAACACAGAGAGGTGTAACAAGTTGAGCGAACTTGTATCAAAAATTGTTGAGGAAGCAGACGGATCAACAGGAAATTTAGCTCATTTAGTCCTAATCAGATTTAAACAACACAAACAAAAGCTCGATGACATTGGAACAGAACTGGCTCATTGTACAACATTTGTGGACTATCAACAGTTAATTAGGAAATATGATGAACAGCTAAAACAAATTGAAATTCATGAGGAATTGTTTTTAATTTCGGCAAGCGTACAGGAGTTAGGAATCACAGAGAACAGTTCAATTTAAAAGAAAAATTCAGAGCAGTAGGTGGAGGGAATAGAACAGTCGAACGGCGCCACCTACAGGAGGTTGAAGCAAGTTGCAGGAGCTGAAATGGAGTTGAGAAATGTTGAGAAGGGTGATGAGATGTTGTGTCAGAAGTCAGTAAAAAGTAAGTTGGTAAACAGAAGAAAGGAAACAGTAAGTGCAGACAGACAAAGAACATGTGGAGAAGATGAGATGAAGAACGGAAGTGAGGTGTCAGAGAGAACTTGGAGGTGACAGAGGAGTGGCCAGGAATGTGGAATAATATGAAAAGATTCATATTGAGAGAGGTGATCAGGAAGGTGAACAGGAAGTTGACGCAGAAGAAAGTGAAGAGGAAGTTGACGCAGGAGAGAGCAAACAGGAAGTTGAGACAGAAAGATGCACAAGGAAGTTGAGACGGGGTCAGGAATCAGGATGTAGAGACAGAAGACAGGAGACGGAGAATATAGGATCAGGCCCCCAAAAGAGAGGGGGCCACAAAAAGAAAGGCTTATTTTGGAAATTTTAAGAGATTGCCAATTCATCAATTAGACGACATGAGAGTTCTAGAGAGAGGGGAGACAGTTCTTGAGTTTAGGTTAAGTTAACTTTAAATTTGATGTAAAATTTTTGTTTTTGACTTTAAATTAGAGGTAAAAAACCGTTGTGCAGACCAGATCCAACGAGATGTGTTTTCTGGGAGACAAATGCCGAAAGATATAACTTTTGAATTTTGGTCTAGTAATATATTGGCGTTATTATTTAGACAATTATTCGTATTTCATTGTACAGCCTGACAGCACACAGTGCGTGGAGGGGGAGCACGAGACAGACAGACCTCTTTCTTACAGAACACATAATTGTAATTTGCCATGAGCTAGGATTCAACCAAATTGTAGGATACTCTTGCGTTTGGTATCAGGAGATTGGGGTAGCGGTTGTGGTTCAATTGAATTTGAATGCATAAAGTTGACATCTACATGGTTCATTGTGACTCTGAGAGTGACAGCTGCCAGTCAGTGTGAGAGACCTCTCACTCAAGAATGGAAACAATACAAAGACAGTTAAAGGGAGAAAACCAAAGAACTGTCATTCAAACATCAGAATGTCCATGAACTTCCTCAGCCATATTTTCAAGGCAGAGACCTGAACAAAAGAACTGTCCAAGCAACGTCAGCAAACACAACGTGAAATCAAGTGAAGTCAGGACTTGGGGCACGTTGCAAGAATCAGCTACCAGAAAGGTGGCGGTTCGCTGAAGCTGACATAAGCTGAACAATGGACAAGCTCACATGACCAGAGCATGAGCATGTGGAACAGCTGTCAGGAGTCACCCATTCCAGCAACCCGTGAAGGAGTCAGCCTACCATTTGAATCGGTTGAGTTGCACTGGGGCCTCAGTCTCAGGATCCAAACGTAAAGTGCATTGTTTAATGATAACACATAGGACATGCCTCCGCATGCCACATAATTATTAGGTTAATACTGATTTGTGAGCTCTGTTTGCCTATTTCTCCCCGTTCCAGAAGGCTCTTAAACAAAATAATAAGGCTCTCATCCTGAGGCCTAAAGCAAAAGGAGATTTCTGAATATTTTCACAGGGAAATTGGTGTCACCACAATTATTTGTATTAGACTTTAAAAGTGAGATAAATAATGGCAGCTCTCCTCGAGATAATGCGTTTCTAGAAGTCTGGTGAGGTACAACGGATGAGTTGAAATTCAGAATTATAGCTAAGTCGCATAAATTGGATCGTTAATCAGTGCAGAGAGGATCAATTAAGTAGGAACAAGCTTTCAGAGATGAGGAGAGCACAAGTTGATGACAAGGCGAGAACAAATTTGCAGGATGAAAAAATACAGGAGGCGCACGTGGATAAATCAATTGGAACTAAAATGTGGTCATAACACCAGAAGACAGTGGCGGCTCCTGAAGAGAGACACTGAGAACAGGACCATGGAGCTGAAGTGGGGCAGGATGGATTGTGAATTCATCCAGAAGATGGAAGAGAAGAGGATTTTGAGGAGCAACAGGACTCGCGCGTGTGGGGCACACCAGATGAAGAGAATTGTCTTCAGCTGTTGGCACACACACATTTAGATTCTCTGATCAGAACATTTGTGCACGTATGCGCCGTGCGTTCATTGCGTGAGCCTCAACAGACGAGGAGGTCGCGTGAACAAGGAAAATTTCCGACCTCGATAAAACCAGGTCATGAGATAATAATTGGTTGTGCAGACATGCTCGAACCGGTAAAAGGTTTCAGAAATTTATGGTTGGCATGCCGCACCCATTGGCTGACCAGAGGCATAAAAATAAAAAATTAAAAGAGAAGACAACAAACCGGTCCTAAAATTTTTTAATCAATTGTTACATTCCATGTCATGGTTTTCCTGTAAAAATCAGATCAGATAATGGTACACATTTTAGTAATGCAGATCTAGTGAATGTTGGAAATACTTTAGGCCTCAAACATGTTAGTACACTTTTGGAAAATTGGCTGAAATCTGTGCACAGACTGAAATGAATTGGTTTGGGCTTTTACAAAATGGCCATTAGGGCTGAGGACGTCTGTAAATAGGGGATAAGGGTTGTTGTAATGTCGCATATAATGTTTTTTGAGAGAATAATAGTTGTTTGTCCAGCTTCCATCTACAGATCTTTGGATCTGTCACACCTGAGAGTGCAAAGCCTGAACGAGGCCGGAAGATCCACTGACACCCGGGGTGCTTCTCAGGGCCTCTAAAAGAGCGTGGCCTGAGCCAAAGGGGGTGCGCACAGCTGAGCTGTCGAAGCGCACATCACACGCTCTGCGCCAGAGAGGGAGAGGCACAGCCAGAGAGGGGTCTGAAAAAGGGGTCTCAAAGGTCATCACATCAGGTTGAGGTGGCTCTGAAGGAGCGGCACAGCTGAGAGCTCCGGCTTTCCAACTGGAGCGAGTCGTCCACACGAGCGGTGGGATGTCCTGCATCTTCATCCTTGAGAACGGGTTCGAGGAAGGTGTGGGCTTCTGTCGTTTCATCGTTTCACTTTCTCTTCCGTGGAAGTCATCTGTTCGTGAGGTGTTCTGGTTCAAGTGGGGAAGCATCCTGAAAACACCTGTCATCGTGATAAGCATCTTTGTGCTTGCTTTTAAGAGCCGACCAGAACGATAGGGAAACAGTTCCCCCGGTCCCCGGCCTGTCTGCCTTATTGCATTGAGAGGGAAGAGCCAGTTGCATTTGTGCAGCTTCAAAAAGCAAAATAACAGCAAGAGGAAGAGGGAGGCATCCATCCTTTTTGGGTAGGGGCAGTTGCTTGCCAGTGGATCGGGGAAAAATGAACGAAGTACCAGCTAGGTTATCATCTTGAGCAATCTGCAGCCCATGCAAAGGGTGGTGGCGCATCGGCGTCCATGTGGCCTCTGAAGAGTGCATTGTCCAGCAAAGATCTGAGAAGAACAAAACTCAGGGGTTGTTTTTTATTAAATCAAAAGGACTAAAACGGTGTTTAAATTGTAATGGTGTTCCTACTCTCTTGAATTCTTAAAATCATCAATATTTCATACTTTAAATTTTAAATCTCACATTTTAAAGATCACACATTTAAGATTAGATATTAGATTTCACCTTTAATATTAAATTAGTGTTACATTTTATTACTATTTCTTATCTTAGAGTTGGTTTAGTGGTCAACTATTCGCTGCTACATTTTAACTTTTAACTTTTATCAATTAATCTTACTTCTTTCCTAAAATTAGAGGTCAACAAGACAACACATATTTTCATTCATTGCCAGGTCTAACTTTCAAGGGTTTGGAGTTACATTTTTCAATTTCAGTGTTAAAATCATAAAATATTAGGGGTTTTTGACCCATTCCGTAGTTCTGCTTTAAAATTCAATGGGAGAGTGATTTATTCATTTTGAGACTGTATTTCTTACAAGTGCGGGTCCAGTGATTTCCTGTGTAAATAAAAAAGAAAGGAGAAAAAGAAGATTTTGTTAACTGTGCATACGTTTGGTGTTTGGACGTTCAACACTGATTTTTTCATGTGTATTTACCTTTTCAGGTTCTGCAGATTTAACTGAGAAGGGGGTAATTTGTGTTTCTGTTGTGTTTCATCGCATTTCAGGGTTCAAGGTTTGCCACTGTAGAGGATTTGGAACTAGGTCAAGCATGGCTGAGGGGCAGAAGAGGCTAATGGTGGCAGGCGGTGTGGGGTCATTGATTATCGTTTCCATCATTCTGTTGTTGGAGTATTTCTGTGTGATACCAGGTCATCTGAGCTATCATCCCATATCTCATCAGAGGGACAAGAGAGATGTCCTCATGCAGGGGACGTGGACCCAGGTACAGGATGCTGATCGTCTGTCGTTGAATTTGTCTGAAATTTTTCAGAGGAATTCTTGGTACAGATATGCGCGGTTCTTGGCCAGGGGCACCACCGGTCTGAGTCTTATATCTGTACCCCACTTCCTGTTGCCGATTCACGGCTGCCATTGCGTATTAAACCTCTTGACCGGATGTTGTTCTTCTGTGTTCTGCAGATTAGCTCCAGAGGATTCTTCAGGGAGCACCTGCAATGTCAACCTAAGTGGTGCAAGTTGAGTACATTATCACAGCTGATGGTGTTAGCTCGATTTGTAGATTGGCCATCCAGTGGACAGTTTCCTGTCTGTGTACACCGTATCCATCATCAGGACTCGTATCAGGTGGTAGTGGGGTCACTTCCTGTGGAAAGGTGCCGAGCGGTGTACAATCCAGGAAGGGAGTTCATGGGTGTGCCTGGCAGCAATGGTACGTATCCGGTCGAGGCTTTGGCCTGGCTGTGTGGACATCAGGTACTTTTGACCTTGCCAGCAAACTGGACTGGGTGCTGTGCACCTGTTGCGGTTACAGACGAGTTGTACCTGGTGTCTTTGAGTAACGGTTCTCATTATGTGGGACGGTCAAAGACTTCTGACGTCAGTCAGCTCGAGTCTTCTTGGGGTTCAGAGGTCCCAGTGGAATGGAAGCGTGGCTTCTTCCCGGGATCAAATGTCAGAGATCACCTGTTGCGCGTGGGAACTTTAAATTACCACTTTGGGATGTTCATTTATGAGTCGGTGCAGGCGTTAGGGACCACCTCTGCAGATCTGTGGGCCCTGCGTGTTGCGTCTTTACATCGTAAATTGCTGTTGGATTTGTTCAGGGCGTCTGGAAATGGAGTGTGTGAGATGATTGGTGAGAACACCTGCTGTACCTATATACCTGATGTGTCTGTTTCAGATCCACAGGTCAGGGTGACAACGGCCCTGCACCATCTGAGAGAGCTTCAGGAGCATCAGACGGAGGTGGCGCATACAGGACTGTGGCATGCACTGTCTTGGTTCACGAGGGGGTCATGGCCTCAGGTGATGGTCAAGCTCTTGGCCTTGCCGCTGGTTTTTTTTTGTGCTGTTCTGCCTATTTATGGGGTGTGTGACACCTTGTGCACGGGTGAGGATCTTAAAAATGATTGCTCCTAGGGAGGCAGATGATGTTGGGACGGTGTTTCCCCTGGTGCAGGCGAGGTGCAGGCCATCGCCTGCTGCATAAACTCACCTGTATTTGGCAGAGAGCAGATACCTGTAGTGGCTGGGTGGTGTTTGGAGATGGAATGGAGAGGTGTGCATTTGTCCTAATGACATTAATTCTCAGATGATTTTGTTGTTTTTGGGTTTTGTTTTGATGATTGATAATGGGGTCAGTTCGGGGTTAGTTTGGGATGTGAATGGTGTGTTTTGATGTTGATCTGGATGGTTGATTTTGGAGTCAGAGAGAGGCCAGACGCGGTTCTCTGCCGGCTGAGAGGGATCACATGTATTTGGCCGAGTCCAGATGTCAGGAGTGTTGGTGAGGGGTCGGGCAGAGCACTCCAAGGGGGGAGTTATGGTGGTGATTGTATTTATCCTTTTGTGATTTCATAGATTAGGCTGTTATAGACTGTGGTGGGATTATTGTTTTGGTGTTTGGTTAATGATTAGTTTTGGAGTCAGATGGAGTTTGCGTTAGATTTGGTTGATTCTTTGTTTTTGGGTGGTGTATTTTTCGTGTGGTGTTGAGGTGGGGGTCCTCTTCGGGGGATCCGGCTGGTGGCGTGCAGGTTGTTTTGACCTATTAAAATAGGTCAAGAGAGGGGGTGAAGGAAAATACACACGTTTAGAAGTTCTATATGTTAATCTCATTTGAAACTAATACACTACTGTATATGATTAATACACAAGTGCTCTATAATCAAGGTATTCACAACTGTTTTACAAATGTTTATGCAATTAAACAACATTATAAGACACACTTTTAGATCTAACAAACAGGATGTTCTGAGACAGATAACATGACCAGGGGACAAATGCCCTTTGCGCTTCTCTAGGCCTTCTGGGGAGCTCAGAGCACACAGATACACAAACAGATGAACCAAACTAAATAAGTATACTTATAAACCACACACATACTAGTAGACTAATTAGTGTATCTGGACATTACTTTACATTAATATCACACACAAGACACATCTAATAGTACATTTCTAAAACTTTCTTACTGAGCAAAGAAGTAGAACAAAGAACACAGTTTCAGGAGACTCCTCACCAGAGCTATATGGGCCAGTTTACACGGCGCGTATTTTGAGTGTAACCGCTACTTTCTCTTTGCGACTTTGCTTATCGCCTACACGACGCTGCTGGCCCCCCTCGATGACTCCGATACTTTTCTGACCCTGCTCTCAAGGTGGAAGTTTTTCGCTGACCCCCCGTTGATAATGTAAACATCTCCCGTGGAGCTTTTGTTTGAACACATGCACGCAGCACGCACGCGCAGACAGCCGGCATTTTAACAATGGCGGTGGACTGGACAGTGGACACACGCACCACTTTCTGAACTATAGCTGATGGAATATATTTTGATTCTCATATTTAATTATTCTACACCTTACCTGCATCTGTGTTGGAAGAGAGCCAGCTGCCTGGATCCAGTTGTCTGTTAACGAGGCAGTCGGACATTTCACGTGTCACGCTGCACTATAACATACTAAATGTGCTATATATTAACAGTTTAACAATAATAAACAGTATTTATGTTAGCGTGGGAGATATTTAAATTTATCTGAGCTAAATGAAGCTATCTGGACTCGTTACGTCATGCCTAACATGCTGCTGAAAATGAAGACACCAGGTTGATTTTTTATTTATTTGTTTATTCAACACCACAAACTCATGTCACAAACACTGAGAATTAAATTGAACACTTTTAAAAACACGTTAACCGAACTTTAATGAACTGGACTCTGTTGTTTTCATCCCACTGGACCCACATCCGAACCGCCGGTCCGCTTCGTGGAACAGCTTCGACCTCGCAGGAAAAAAATAAAAATAAAACCTCAGTTGGTTGTTCTGTGATCGAACTAAACACAAGGAAAGATTATTAAGAACATGGTTTACCTTGTAGCGCTGCTGTAAATCAGCTGATTCTCACGGACTAAAGTCAGACATGTTGACTCGGTTCCGGTCCAGTCAGCAACTGGTGTGCAGATGAAGCGGTCCCACTTGGTGTCAAATCTGTTGACTCTTATCCAAATTCCAGCTTTAACTTGTTGTTAACTTGTTGACAACAACTTGTAGTAGCTGAACTTTTAGCCAGAGAGGAAAACAGGCTGCCTCGTGTGCTCTGTTTACCCCAGGCTGCACACATGCGCAGTGGTGAAGGTTCCAAAAATCACAGCGCCATCTAATGGCCCAGCATGGTAACTACAGTAAATTCATGAGTACGGGGGTGGGGGGCAGAGAGTCGTATCCACAGAATTCGCCCATGTCAACGCAAAACTTGCAACCTAATTAACATACCCAAAAGTTGCGTTTCCCCCACACAGTGTCCGTGTAAACAGGGCCTAAATCTACAAGGTCATAGAACTGACAAACACGAGAGGCTCCAGGACTCTTTATCAGTGCTCTAAGCCAATCAGAGACCAGAGAAGCCCAAACTGCATCTTCAGAGACCTAAACATCTCAGATATCAGCAGCATTCTTTGAGGAACCTCGCCGAGGAAAGGTCTGTCTAAAATGCTCACAATTCTCTGTGCACAAAGAATTGCTTATTCATGCTGTAACTCTGTTAACCTGTAACCTGTGTGTCTGTCAATAAATCTTCATCATTTTTACAAGAGAGACTGGTCATTTGAACACCGAATGAGAAACCCCTTCAGTATGTAATGTTTTGTTATGTGCACACACACACTGATGTTTTTACATTTACCAGATTTTAAGATCCCATCCAGCAGGGCATTGATGAGAGGTGCACACACTTTGCAAGATGAGACAAGCTTCTTCCTTGTCTTGCAACTGGTGTAGTGTTGGCAGGAGGAAGCCCATGTGCACAGAAGATTCTCACACTCTTCATCGGTGGCTCATCAGAGGAGGAGGATTTTCGCTTCTTGTTGGAATCTACCAACTCAGTGTATTTCATCAAGCTGTTCGAGTGGATCCTCTGTTCACAAATAAATAAATAAATAAATAAAACAGAATAAGAATATATAATCCACACATCAAACATTTCAGATAAACCTATTACATTTTCAAAGACATGCCAAAGCATTGAGTTAATAATAATGATTTAAAAAAGCTGGTCCTCTGGACATTCAAAAAACAAAACAAAAAGCTTTGTTTGTTATATACAGTATACTGTATATGTTTGAGACTTATACGTTACTAAATAAAGTAACTTAAATACAATTAACCCTTGTTGTTTATTTTAGTTTGTACTGTAATGTTCAAATATGAAACCAAAGCAGTTTGCCAGGGCAAAAATGTTTTTAGTTTATTTTAGAGAGAGAGAGAGAAAAAGATACTTTCAAGCCCAAAACCGCAATCATAACTGGATAACAACAAATTCAAATATACTTTTTTCCCCTGAAAAGTTACAAGAAGAAGCCTTTTTAAATCAGGAGCATCATGAACAGTTTATGTCCTGATGCTGCTCAATAATTCAGGTCAAACAAATCTAACAAGGATGTCAGGTCTTCTGAACAGATTCTTCTTTGTTGAAACATTTCGTCTGAGGAGCTGCAAAAACTCAGTAAAAAAGTAGTTTAACCAGTTAGCTGACTTCCAGAAAACTAGCTATTCACTTGATAAACAGAGGACATCAGCCCACTGATGGCTGCTTGCTATTCAACAGGAGCTGAGTGGCTCTTGACATTCTCAAGGTACAAACAATGGGGAGACCGGTCCTTTTCTGTTGCCGGCCCAAAAGCCTGGAACAGCCTCCCCCTTGAGCTGCGTGCCACCTCTGATCTGACTCTGTTCAAAACCAGACTGAAGACCCACTTGTTCAAAAAAGCTTTCAGTGTGTAACTTTTATTACTTTTGGTATTTTAGTATGTAGCATTTTTATTTCCATTGCCTCCATTTATTGCTGCTGTTTTTATTTTTTATTTTCACTGATTTATTGTACCGGTTTTTATATTTTCTGTCCTGTTAAGCACCTTGGTCAATGCAAGGCATTGTAGGAAGGTGCTATACAAATAAAGTTTATTATTATTATTATTATTATTCTTACATACTCTTGATCGATCGAGAGAGAGACACTATCACACACATACAATGCTGTTATTGCATCACTCAGCCCTCTGTGAGCAGCATAACAACAGCAGCATGTCAACAATAATTAGGTTGATCGTCTTCTTTTTATGTGCGAATAGCTATCTTCTGGCTGAATATCAATGAACAGATTGTTCCAGTGTCTGGATGCTTAAAACCCGATCCATTTTGGAATGTAAGATTTTGCTTTGGCTATTTGATGTAACTGATAAAAACTGGTTTTGAATTGAATTGAGAAAGCTCCTCGGATGAAGAGCGAAACATCTTCTGTTACAAATTAAGTCCAGTTGTTTCTGTATTGAACATTTTTTAGACAAATAGTATAATACTGTGACGTTTTATGCATTTTGGTTTGTTTCCTACTAGGCCTGTATGAATCAACTGTAATAATAATAATAATAATCATTTTATTTAAAAGCGCCTTTCAGGACACCCAAGGACACTTAACAAATTGTGTTCCACTAAGACACTTATTGGAGGTTTGTGACTTTAAAAATCTGAGGGGACTGTCAGCATGTGTAGCTACATCTTCCACCAGCCGTCCCATTATGTAGCAAACCATTTGTTTTTAGCTACATTAGCATTTTGCTCATGTGTGCTCACACAAGAGTGTGAACACGTTTTTAGTAACACACCACGTAACATTCAATAGTCACGTCATACACAGTTTTAAAGTTATGCAGGCTGTTGAAATAGAGCTGACATCATTACACACAAAAAATAAAAAAATAAAGGCAAACTTACCGCAACGTGTTTTCTCAAATTTGACGTCGAGTTCATGTAGGCTGAAACATCTACAAGTTTTGGCAGACACAGCTGACAGCGCATGATGTAACTATTCTTTTTAGACGACTGAAAGGTGAACATTGCTCGTATGTGAGGCCAGGGGTGCTCTTACTTCTCTTCGCCAGCTTCTGTCGCCATTCTTTCAGGAACCGTCCGTATGTTTCTCTCTTCAACCGAGTCCAGAATCTCAACGTCACTGGCCTGCGCCGGCTGCGTGGAGAGTTTGTTGTGGTCACGTGACTGGTTGGCTTCACTTGATTGGTTACATGTCAGGTGACAATAAGTAACGCAATAAATTTGCCGCAAATGTTTTTATATATTTTAAACAAAAAGTAACGGTAGCGATCGGCAGAAAGCCCATAGTAACGGAGTAAAAGTTGCGGTTTCCTCCCCTAAAATTTACTCAAGTAAAAGTATAAGTCTTTCACATTTAAGCTACTCTCACAAGTACAATTTTCTCAAAAAGTTACTTAAGTAAATGTAACGGAGTAAATGTAATGCGTTCCTACCCACCTCTGGTCACGAGCGAATTAAACTCGGGTCCAACGTGGCTGTGCAAGGTTCTGCAGATTTCCTGGTGGGTTGTAGGCTGCAGGACCAGCGCTCCCTGTTTTTTTTGTGTTTTTTTTGAACTTTTTAATAAGCTATAAACACAGAACACCGTTATGGCTGAAGCTGTGTGAAGTGCCGGCTCGCCTTTTATTTTCTCCCCCGACCTGTCACTCAATTCAGTAGGCATGTCAGCAAATGACCAATTAGCGAATGCTCTGCACTGTGGCTGCTCAAATGACGTCAACCTTTGATCAGATCCACTTCAGGTTTGTGTGTTTTGATCCTGCAGTCCAGGAAACCTGTATCTAGGGGCCTCCCCTTTTTTTGGATCTGTTAAACATGCATTTCAAACAGAAAATAAATACTGTTATTAAATGGATATATACAAGAGCAATGTGGTTTGTAGGCTTCTGATTTATCCTACTTTTTCTAAAACAGTACAATGTGACAATTCCCATTCAATGTGGTTATCTTAAATTATCCTTTAAATAGTTTATGATTGGCGTTGTGTTGTTTGTTTTGAATATAAAAATCTAAGAAGTTATTTTTTGTATAACTAATGATCTAATCATTGTATGAGCTATTTCCTGTTTATGAGTTATCATTATTGTTATTAGTGTTTTATTCTTTATTATTATTAGTTATTTCTAGGAACAGTTTTCTAGGAACAGTTTTCAACCTCCCCCTTTGAAACAGTATTCTGTTTCACCTAAGTTTTATGGGTTATAATTTACTAAGACACAGTTTGAGTAATAGTTTCAGAAAGCTAAATGTGAAACAAGTTCTTATATCATTTCCCTTTAAACATTTAACCATTAACTAAATTGCATCCCTTGTGGCAAATCAGACCCACTAAATGAGCCTCTTCAAAGGCAAAGGCAATCATGTATTTACTTTGGAAAACATTAGCAAACTCAATCCATGTCAGGTCTTAAGTACATGTTTCTTTTGTGAATGAGTCTTTGTGACTCATGAGACTAACCTGTAAAAACAAAAAGTATGAAGAAGTCAGCTTTATTCATCTTCATATAAGGTTTTGAGGTAATAAAACAATTTTCATCACAGAGTAATTTGAAAAGAGGCAGGTAATCCAGCAAACCCACGTCAGTTCTAACCTACATGTGTTATGCTGTGTGTGGCACATGTCTTAAAAGTGAGTCTATGCGAGTGTTTATTATCAAAAGCAATCCGCAGTTTCGATCATGACACCAAGGTCATCGGATGACCACCACGTATCCGGCAACCAAAAATCAGAGGCTCAAAATGCAAAACTCAGATACTGTATGTTTCTACTTTAGTCGCAAGCTTGGTGAAGGCTACCTGTATGTGTTCTGTGGACACAGACTTACCTCCCCATTCCACAAATGGTCCTGTCTTCTCAGGCTGCTTTGAAAAGGAAGAAATAAAAATAGCAATGTAAATATTAAAAGCCAGGTTCAAAAATAATCACATCTAAGCAAGCTCTATTTTGGGACATAGCATTTACCTTCAAGAGATCCTGATTTGCACAATGGAGTTAAAAACGTTCAGTTACATAAAAGTGAAAGCATTAATTTAACTTTAAGCCAAATTCAAAACCAAATTCCCTATATCCTATTTGATCATTTGTAAAATATTATATTACAATCAATTAGTTTAAACAACTCCTAAAAGGAAAACAGCTCCTAAAATCTAAAAAACATGTGGCTAGCCACAGCAAAACCAGGAACAAGTCGTACACACTCTAACTGAAAAAAAAAAAAAAAATCAATAAACCTTCAAGTACTGAGAAATTAGTGAAAATCGTTTTTTGCAAAATACACTAGTTGAAGTTGTGAAGAAACCATCCCATGCTTTTAAAAACACTTTAGAAGTGTTTAAACTGATAAACTTTGTGTTAGAACTCAATTTGTTTTCAGAGTAAAAACAAGCCGGCCAGGATTTACGTATTGAGGACGGGGACACTCACAGCTGATTAAGATGCAGACTTGTTTGGCTGGTAACAGAACTTTTCCCACTGCTTGTTATTGGTATCGGCCAATAATATGCAGATTTGAAAGAAACATATGGCTACTTAACATCTAGGCTGCCCAATGAAAAGAAAATGCGTTTTGCAGGAATACTGTTCAGTTTCTAATGGGGTGAGTTTAAGACCTTTTTTTATTTTTTAGAACGCCATTAAGATGTAACTAAATAATAGTTGGTATTTTATTCAAGGATTGTAACGTAACATGTTGGATTTGGTCGGCTTTAATGTCCTTATTTAATAAGGAAAATAAAGCCGATCAAAGCTGTCAGAGCTGTCAGCTGTTTTTCCGACCGACCCGGAAAATAAAAGTTTTTACTGCGTTAGCAAGCAAATCAGTTTCCATCCATCCATCCATCCATCCATCCATCCATCCATCCATCCATCCATCCATCCATCCATCCATCCATCCATCCATCCACTATCTCATTAGACAAAGCCGACACGCGTAATCACCGCGCAATGCGCTCCAGCCGTGGGACGCATTGAGCAATATCACACGCGGGCAGCTTGGTGAGGTTTTACAAACTGCAGCAAAGAAACTAAAATTTAAAGCACTATAAAAAATTGTGTTATATTGAGGAGACGGCAGGTTTAACTGGCTGTTTGAAAAGGTAAAATGTACAGTTAAGATCGGATGGATCAGCATTTCACGCATGCAGCTCCTGTTGTCACCAGGAAGTTTAAAAAAAAAGCTGAATCGAGCAGTGTGTTTAATTAAAATAGCCTTGTTTTTCCAGATAATCTTGCTCTAAAATGTTTTTGTTCATCTTTATGTAAGATTATCTTTAGAGTTTATTTTTTTATGTTAATATATATTTGGTGAAACAAGAAATCTTATCTTTCTTTCTTTGAAATACGTTATTTAAATATCATGTAGGATAAAGATGATGGATGGATGGATGGATGGAAACCGACCAGCCCACAAAAACTTAATAAAAAAGACCTACAGGTATATGCAAAAATAAGGCCTTTCTGCTCTGATGACACAAAAGTACTTGTTCAGCATCAACACCTTGTGTGACATCTCTAAAATGTGCAGGAGTTTGGTGTGTGTAAAGCCTTATTTTATTTTGGTTTTCCCCTTTATAACCT
Source organism: Garcialebias charrua (assembly GCA_038048925.1). NCBI lineage: Eukaryota > Metazoa > Chordata > Actinopteri > Cyprinodontiformes > Rivulidae > Garcialebias > Garcialebias charrua. Next base: position 12,894 of record JBBPBX010036543.1, on the reverse strand, counting down.
CATCAGATGGAACATTAGCATCTCCTGAGTTTACTAAACATCTTCAGCTATTATGCAAACTTTTCCAGCGTCATTAACTTTATAAAGCGTTTAACACCAGCCACAGCAAGGTTCCAGACAAGACAAGAAAACATATAGAACTAACTAATGAAAATAAGGTTTGAGCCCAGTGGAATCAGTTTCTGTGTCCTCCTTAGTTGTGACCCTTATTTTTTGGGGTGGGCTGTAACAATAACTATGTGACGCAACAATCCACATTACAGTATTAATGTGTAAAACATGTCACAATAATCTAAAAAAGCTACGTCTGATCCTCTGGACATTCAAAAAATAAAACAAAACAAAGCAAAAAAAAATGTAGAAACGTTTCGTCTTTCGTCCGAAAGACTTCCTCAGTCTGAGTTGCTGTGTTCAGCTCAGTCTTATAAATAGCACCCTCCCACAGTGGATCAACCAGTTGGCTGATGACAGCCTGAAACCAGCTGCTCACATGATCAAGGAGGGCCATCAGCCTAACAATGGATCATTAGCACCCTGATGGTTGTTTGCTATTCACAGAGGGCTGAGTGATACTAGCAATAACAGCATTGTAAGAGGGAGACAGTTGAACCCGGAGGCCTCCACCCCTGTTTAATGATGGACGGTTTCTTTTCACAAAGATGGCCTCCTTTACTCCTCTCTCAAACCATCGTTCCTCTCTATCAAGGATGTGAACATCTTCATCCTTGAAAGAGTGACCGCTGGTCTGGGTCTGGGTTCCTTCTTTTCACCTGATGGCTGGCTGGAGTTGACACAAGGTGAAAAGAAGGAACCCAGACCCAGACCAGTGGTCATTCCGTATGTTGCGGGAGTTTCAGAGACATTGAGACGTTTATTCTCTAAACACAACGTCCCAGTGGCTTTTAAACCCCAAAATACATTACGGCAAAGACTGGTTCATCCCAAAGATCCAGTCCCCCGGCACAAACAGAGTAATATTGTGTATGCTGTTCAGTGTCAGGAGGGCTGTGATCAGTCTTATATCGGGGAAACTAAACAGCCACTGGCCAAAAGGATGGCCCAGCACAGAAGATCAACATCATCAGGTCAGGACTCTGCAGTCTACACTCATCTCCACGCCAGCGGTCACTCTTTCAAGGATGAAGATGTTCACATCCTTGATAGAGAGGAACGATGGTTTGAGAGAGGAGTAAAGGAGGCCATCTTTGTGAAAAGAAACCGTCCATCATTTGAAGGGAAATACGCACGTTTAGAAGTTCTATATGTTAATCTCATTTGAAACGAATACACTACTGTATATGATTAATACACGAGTGCTCTATAATCAAGGTATTCACAACTGTTTTACATATGTTTATGCAATTAGACAACATTATAAGACATACTTTTAGATCTAACGAACAGGATGTTCAGATGCAGATAACATGCTAAGCGGGCAGATGCCCTTTGTGCTTCTCTTGGCCTTCTGAGGAGATCAGAGCACACAGACACACAAACACATGAATCATACTACTAAATAAGTAGTACTTATGAACCACACACACATACTAGGATCTGGACATTAATTTACATTAATATCGCACACAGGACACATCTAATGGTACATTTCTAAAACTCTCTTACTGAGCAGATAAGCAGAACAAAGAACACAGTTTCGAGAGACTTCTCACCACAGCTATAAATCTACAAGGTCATAGAAATGACAAACACGAGAGGCTCCAGGACGCCTTATCAATGCTCTGAGCCAATCAGAGACCAGAGAAGCTCAAACTGCAGCTTCATACTCCAAAACATCTCAGATATCTTCAGCATTCTTTGAAGAACCTCGCCGAGGAAAGGTCTGTCAAAATGCTCACAATTCTCTGTGCACAAAGAATTGCTTATTCATGCTGTAACTCTGTTAACCTGTAAACCTGTGTGTCTGTCAATAAATCTTCATCATTTTTCTAAGAGAGACTGGTCATTCGAACACCTAATGAGAAATCCCTTCAACATGGTGACCCCGGACGTCTGGCCTTGTCTCTTTCTCTGATTTGGAGGGTGCGACGATGACTTTCTTCAGATGTATTGCAGTGGAGCTCTGTGACATGACTACATAAGGTGAGTCGACCGTGTATTAAACAGAAACGACTATTTGGCCACAGTCCCAAATTCAACTGCAAACAGAAGAGGTTCACAGGGTATCCGCGGGGTTGTAAAAGGTATTGAAAGGTAGTAAATGAAATTAACACAAACTAAGGCCATTAAAAAGTATTAAAAAGTAATAAACGTCATCTGACGAGGTATTAAATTTTTTTAAACCTACACAACTATATTTTTCCCTTTCTGTCGTCTAAAAAAAGGTCTGTGAATTTATTTATCTTTTCTAATTTTATGTTCCAAGTAGGACCTTAGCTAAAACAAAGACGTCATATCGTCAGTCAGTGTGCGCGCGCACCTACAGCTGGCCGAGGCTGATCATGTCTGTAAAAAGAAACAGGAAAGAGGAGCGCGACTTTATCTTCCGACATTTAACAAGAAATTTACCTAAACAATTGTTTGTTAGCTCGAAATTATAGCAAAAGGGGTGTCTCAGTCTAACGTTTTCTTAATAAAAGTACTTTAATGGTTAAATCGGCTTTATTAAAAAAAAAAGTGTCGCTGCCTCAGTGCCTGTGTGCACCGTGATTGCTCAGCGGTGAAAACGGGAAGAGGGAGCGCGGCTCGTTTCGCCGTCATTTAACAAGAAAAATACCTAAACAATTCTTTGTTAGCTCAAAATTATAGCAGAGGTGTTTTTCTGTCTGTCATTTTCTTAGTAAATGCACTTTAATGGTCAAATTAGCTGCATTTCGCCACCGTGGTGCAGCTTGCTGCTGGATTGAAGCAGTGAGCAGAGAGGTGGGGAGAGTATGGCAGGCCGATTGAGTCATTAATAGCTAGTGAAGATTCTCAGTCATCCAGGACATGGTGAATTCTAAAAAATGCAATAAAAAAACAATAAAGTATAGTATAATAGTATAATAAATAAAGTCCAGTTGTTTTTGTCTTGAACTTTTTTAAATTTGTCATTATAGGCACGTTTTCCTATTACATGATACAACAGCATGCCATACTATTACTACAATAGATATCATGAACTGTTTTTTTTTTTTCAGTCAGAATGAATGAAACGGTCATATTTCAGTGTTATGGTTTATAAATATAGGGGTGTAACGGTACGCTAAAATCACATTTCGGTTCGGTTCAATTACAAGGAGGGCTCGGTTCGGTTTATTTTCGGTTTATTTTCGGTACAAAAAAAAAAGACAAAATAAAGACTTACAAAATGTTTATTTTGAAAATATGCCAAAAATATGTTTGTATTGTATTGTAGTAATAAATAAAAGTGACCCATTTGGATGATATTTTAAATAAACAGCACTCTACAATAAATAAATTATATTAAAAATAATAAAAATCTTAATGAATACAATAACAGTCAGAACCAGAACAATAAGCAGCAACAGACTGTTTACAATCTTAACTAATAAAGTTTTTGTCCAGTAGCACCAGTGTGGCTGTATTTGTCCTCATTACTCACAACCTCTTCTTGGTGGGACTGGTCCTGGAACAGTTCCAGAGTTCAATTCAGTCATCACACACTTCTTAGCTGCAGCAGGTGATCTCTGGTGGATTTCCCTGAAGTGGAAGGAGAGCAGCTACCTCTGTAACTGGAAATACTGGAAATAAAACACAGAGGTAAAAAAATAAGTTAATAAGATTATAATTTTAAATAATAATAAATTATAAATAATAATTATAATAAAATAACAATACCTCTTGAACGGTTGAATATCTCACTCATCATCAGGGCAGGGTTTAAATCAGCTCCAGGACTTGTTGACCATCAGTTTTAGTTTTTTCATAAAGAGCTGAACTTTTTGACTTAAGTGTTGACGTGATGGATGTCTCATAGCAAGGATCAACTGTGCATTAAAAACTTTCAGACTTAGATTCAGAGCTTTAAAAACTCATACAGTTTGTGTTATTGATCTGGACCCATCTAAATTACCTGATGAAGTTGTTTAAATGCAGCTGTGTTGTTAGCGCACTTTGTAGAAGTTGTTTAAATGCAGCTGTGTGGTTAGCGTACTTTGTAACAGCTCGTTCACGTTCTGATGACGTAGTTTCCAGCGCGTTCACGTTAGACGTGTTGCTGCTGCAGATCCAGTCTTCATGAAAAAACGTCCACACACACAGCTTTGTGCGCTCGTCTTTTAACAAGAAAACCATAACGTTAACAAACAGGAAACCGCAGCGAGAAGCTAACGGCTAATGCTGCGCGTGCTGCGAGATAATAGCTCCGTGCTGAAACGCGCCCAGGAAATGTTGTTCCGCGGCGCACATATTAACATTCAATGAGTGAAAAAATAACCGTTTCGGTACAGCACGTTCGGTTCGGTCCACCTCCGTACCTTTTCGGTTCGGTACACCAACTACAACCGTTACATGCCTAATAAATATGGGGAAAAAAATCTATAAATATGTCACTTCGTCCTATAAGTTGCAAGGCATGTAAATTATGCAAAAACTGCAACTTACAGGATGAAAAATACAGTAGTTATTATTTTCTATCTCTCTTTTTGAATTATGCATGTGTTCAGTGTTGAATTATTTTAACTAAACTGTTCTGTTTTCAAGTTTACAGTTTTTGTTTGCCATTAGAGATATGTTATGTGTGGGAACAATTAAACTTTTTCTCTTGGGTTAGATTTAAATAACAAGTAGGTCAGTGCTTTTATTGAGGCAAGAAGCAAATTGATGTATCCAGTAATTGTTATAAAACTACATTTACTACCAAAGTTTAGGAAGAAAATGACAGTAATCTACCACTTTACAATTAGTTGCTCTAAACTGAAGTACAACAGGTTGCCGCTACGGTTACAGCTCGGTGCCGTGATGGTATTAAAAAATATTTTGATGGTATTAAAAAGGTATTAAAAGGTATTAAATTCAACTCTGGAATTTCTGCATATACCCTGGTTCAGTCTCGTGATGTATTATGGTTCTTAGAGTTAAAGTTGAATATACGTATTTGGCTTGTTCTGACGACACAGGTTTCAGTTTGAACAGACGCTTGTGTGTGTGTGTGCGGGACGGTCCCGGCAGCTCGGTTTCGGGCCGAGGCGCGTGCTCGTGAAGGGGGGGGCGCGTGCTCGTGGTTTTTCCTTCGTGTGTGTCGTTGTGTGTGTGTGGTTCGGGTTTCATTTAATCACGAGGTGCTCGAACATTGAGGCTCTAATTACTTACTTTTGGGGAATAAACGTTTTCTATTCAAGCCGTGAGGAGCAGGTTGTGGCCGCTTGTTTCACGTGGGGCGGATCCGTTCGTCCGTGTGACTGGTGGGAGTCACGAAGACTTGTTTCACTGTCTTGTTTAGGAAAGCGTTTCCGGAGCGTTCGATCCTTTGAGTAGCTGGAAGAGGTCGTTCAACTTGATTCGCGTTCGCTCGTGAGGAGTTAAGCGACTGCCGCTTGTTTTGAAGGTCGTATGTAACCGATGCCTGGTGTCGTGGGGGGGTCGCCGGAAGTTCACGAGTGAGGTGAAAACTACAGCCCCCAGTGTGCCTTGCGCTGAACTTGCGGATTAGCGCAGTGGAATCGCACTGGGGGCGGTGACCGAATAGGTCTGTAGTGGAAAAAGGAGAAAAGCAATCCAAGGGAGGTTGCAGGAATTGGGCTTATGTACTTGTTTTTTGGGGATCATACGTCGAACGTCGTCTGTGTCATGTGTTTCGCTGCCGCTGGTCACGGGCGGGGGGGTTACCGTCCGCCCGAGGCCAGAGGGGGGGGCGTGCACGCGTCGCTACGTGTTCATCGGGCGTTTCCGGGTGCGCTCGTTTCAATCAGAGTGGCTGGACTCGCGGGGATGTTCTGTTGCATGTACCACGTTAGGGGAGCTCCCGACTTCCTGGGACGTCACTGCGTGCGTGATCACCCCGTGCCGCCTGTTTTTGGTTGCCGAGCGACCCGTTGCCTGGTCTGTCGCGGGTCAGACCGGAAGCCACTGAGGGAAGTGGACCTCCGTGCGGCGGTGTATCGCGGGAATACATCGCGGTCACGTGGGGCCATCTGCCAGCTGTGCCCTGCGGCGACCTTGCTACTCGCCGTGGTGGAATCGCACTGGAGGCGGGGGAAGCCCGCTTGTCCATTGATTGGGGCGGAGCTGATTGGGTTTTGAGTGTCGGCCATTTTTGCATGCTTCTTTTCTTGTTTCTTTTGTTTTCTCGTTTTTCATTAATGACAAAGGGGGGATCTTTATATATATGCACTTTCAGTGATTTAATTGTCATTAATGGTTTGTGTCGACTCAGAGTGTGATGTGAAGTTTTCTTTTTCCAGTGGTGAATGGTGCTGCTATATTTTGCATGAATGGCAGGTGGCGCTGTTGTATAACAGTAGGGCAAGTCTGATTTTCCACAGGCTTGGCCCTGTGTTTCTCATGCACAGCGCATCTGTGGATGCTTGTGGAATAAAGATTTTGGGTGAATGTTTTGAGAGGCAATTTATGGCACACATGCAAAATAAAAAAAATAAAATAAGAATAAAAAATGCAGGAACAAGGAAACATTTGTGAACTATTGCTTAGGATCCGAGCAAATATCAGACTTTTATCAAAGATAAAAACAGAGAGGGGTAACAAGTGGAGCGAACCTGCATCAAAAATTGATGAGAAAGCAGACGGATCAACAGGAATTTTAGCTAATTTAGTCCTAACCAGATTTAAACAAGACAAACAAAAGCTCTATGAAATTGGAATGGAGATAGCTCATTGTAAAACGGTCGCAGACTATCAACAGTTAATTAATAATTATGATGAACAGCTAAAACAGATTGACCTTCTAGAAGAATTGTTCTTAATTGCGGACACTGGACAGAAATTAGGGCACACAGAGAACTGTTCAATTTAAAAGAAAATTCAGAGCAGCAGGTGGCAGGAAGAAGAGCAGTCAAACAGCGCCACCTACAGGAGGTTGAAGCAAATTGCAGAAACTGAAGGAGGGAGAAAGCCAGAAAAATGTGGAATGATATGAAAAGGTTCATATTGGAAGAGAGGTGCAGGAAGGCCACTCAGAGGTTGAGGAAGTACCAGAGAGACGATTAGGCAGGTGAGGTGAAAATTATCTAGAAATCAGCCACAGAGCAAAAAGCTTACTTTGAGAAGTTTCAGAGCATCAATTAGATGAACACGAGAGTTCTAGAGAAAAATCAACAATCAATCAATTAATCAATCACCTTTATTTAACCAGGTAGAGCCCGTTGAGATCGAGATCTCGTTTACAAGGGTGACCTGGTCAAGTGGTCAGCAGCACACGTCACATTGGCAATAGGCATTTGCACTTATCAAAGGAAAATAAAGAAAACTACAATCACAGTAAACAGATGTTGACATTTCAAAACCAACAGGATATGACAGATTTCTATATACATTATATACAAAATAAGCAGACAGACCTCGGTTGGGTAAATAAAGTTAAAAAAATCAACAATGACATGTAGATTGGACAGTCAGATTGGATTAGACAGTCTTGGGTCGAGGTTAAATTCATTTTCAATTTGTGGTAAGAACTGTTTTGTAAATTTTTCGCTTTGACTTTAAATTAGGGAAAGAAAAAACGTTGTGCCGACCAGATCCAACGAGATGTGCTCTGGGAGACAAATGCCGAGAAGATTTCACTTTTGAGTTTTCATCTAGTAATATTATTGGCGTTATTATTAGACAATTACTCGTATTTCTTTTTCAGCCTACAGCCTGACAGCACACAGTGCGGGGAGGGGGAGCATCAGATAGACAGACCTCTTTCTTACAGAACACATAATTGTAATTTACCATGAGTTAGGATTCAACCAAAATGCATGATACTTTTTCGTTTGTCAGGGGATTGGGGTAACAGTGGTGGCTCGATTGGATTTGAATGCATAAAGTTGACGTCTACATGGTTCATTTTGACTCTGAGAGCGACAGCTGCCAGTAAGTGAGAGCAAGACCTCTCACTCATGAATGGGCACAAGACAAGGACAGTTGAAGGAAAAAGCAAAGAACTGTCATTCAAACATCAGAATGTCCATGAACTTCCTCAGCCATATTTTCAAGGCAGAGACATGAACAAAAGAACTGTCCAAGCAACGTCGGCAAACACAACGTGAAATCAAGTGAAGTCAGGACTTGGGGCACCCTGCAGAAAAAGCCACCAGAAATAAGTGGCGGTTCACTGAAGCTGACATGAGCCGAACAATGGACAAACTCACACGACCAGAGCATGAGCATGTGGAACAGCTGTCAGGAGTCACTCATTCCAGCAACCCGTGAAGGCGTCGGCCTACCATTTGAATCGGTGGGGTCACACTGGGGCCTCAGTCTCAGGGTCCAAACGTAAAGTGCATTATTTAATGATGACACATAGAACAGGCCACCGCAGGTCACATAATTAATAGATTAATACTGAACTGTGAGCTCTGTTTGCCTGCTCCTCCCGGTTCCAGAGGGCTCTTAAACAAAATAACAAGGCTCTCATCCCGAGGCCTACAGCAAAATGAGTTTGTGAATATTTTCACAGGTAAAATTGATGTCACCACAATTATTCATATTGGGTTTTAAAGGTTAGATAAATAATGGCAGTTCTCCTTGAGGGAACGCGTTTCTGGGAGTCTGGTGTGTACAATGGATGCGTTGAAATTCAGGATTATAGCTAAGCCGCAGAAATTGGATCGTTAATCAGTGCAGATAAGATCAATTAAGTAAGAACAGGCTTTCAGAGATGGGGAGAGCACAAGTTGATGACAAGGAGGGAACAAATTTGCAGGACAAAATAAAAGAAAATTATGAAAAACACAGAAGGCGCACGTGGTGGTCGGTGAGGAAAGTGGTTTCCGTGGACAAAAAAACGGAGCAGGGATAGTGCTGGTTTGGTAAGGGGCTTCAGGCAGATCAGTGTTTTGACGCGATGGTAGGTTTGAAGCGGCAAGAGTAACACAGTCAGCGCAGAGGGCGGAGGCAGGGCTCTGTGTGAACTTTGGGTGCAGCACAAACTAAGCTCGTTCAGTGGACAAGAGAGGGTTTTTGGACAGCAAAGGGAGACAAAGGAAGCAGATGTGCGATATGGTATCACAGCTTTGACAAAACCAACACACAGACAATAAATAAACATCAAGAATGTAACTGTCAAGCTGATTTGGAAGCAAAAGGAGCATCGGGATACATCAATTGGAGTCAGATGGTGATGGTCACACCAGAAGAAGAGAGGGCCATGAGATGGGATGAGGCCTCTGTAGCTTGCCGTCAACAAGGGGTGGCTCCTGAAGAAAAACAGTGTGGCTGGACCATCCAGAAGATGGAAGAGAAGAAGATTTTGAGGAGTAGCAACTCGCGCGTGTTGGGCACACCAGCTGAAGAGGATTTCAGCTGGGGGGCACACACACATTTAAATTCTCTGATCAGAACATTGTGCCATGTGTTCATTGCGTGAGGCTCAACATACGAGGAGGTCGCGCGAACAAGGAAATTTTCGACCGTGATGACACCGGGTCATGAGATAATAATTGGTTGTACAGACATGCTCGAACCGGTAAAAGGGGTTCAGAAATTTATGGTTGGTGTGCCGCGCTCACCGGCTGACAAGGGGCAGAAAAATAAAAATAAAAAATTAGAAGAGAAGACAACAAACCGGTCCTAAAATTTTTTAATCAATTGTTACATTCCATGTCATGGGTTTCCTGTAAAAATCAGATCAGATAATGGTACACATTTTAGCAATGCAAATCTAGGGAATGTTAGAAATACTTAGGCCTCAACATGTTAGTATACTTTTGGAAAATTGGCTGTAATCTGTGCACAGACTAAAATTAATTGATTTGGGGCTTTACAAAATGGCCGTTAGGGCTGAGGACATCTGTAGATAGGGGATAAGGGTTGTTGTAATGTCGCATATAATGTATTTTGAGAGACTAATAGTTGCTTGTCCAGCTTCCATCTACAGATCTTTGTATCCGTTACACCTGAGAGTGCAAAGCCTGAACGAGGCCGGAAGGTCCACTGACACCTGGGGTGCTTCTCAGGGCCTCTGGAAGAGAGTGGCCTGAGCCAAAGGGGGGTGCGCACAGCTGAGCTGTCGAGGCGCACATCACTAGCTCCTCGCCAGAGAGGGAGAGCCACAGCCAGAGAGGGGTCCGGAAAAGGGGTCTCAAAGGTCATCACATCGAGTGAGGCAGCTCTGTCGGAGCTGCACAGCTGAGAGGGTTGGCTCTGCACCTGGAGGGGGTGGTCCACACGAGCGGTGGGCTGTCCTTCATCTTCATCCTTAAGATCGGGTTCGAGGAAGGTGTGGGTCTCATCTTTTCATCGTTTCACTTCCTCTGCCGTGGAAGTCATCTGTTCGTGAGGTGTTCTGGTTCGAGTGGTGGAGATTCCTGAAAACACCTGTCTTCCTGAGGTGCATCTTTGTGCTTGCTTTTGAGAGTAGGCCAGAACGATAGGGAAACAGTTCCCCAGGCCTGTCTGCCTTGCTGCCTTGAGAGGGAAGGGCCAGTTGCATGATTGCAGCTTAAAAAGGCAGAGCACAGCAAGAGGAGCTGAAGAGGAAGGGGGGCCTGCCATTCTCTTGGGTCGGGGCAGTTTTGCTTGACCAGTGGAACGGGGAAATTTGAACGAAGTACCAACTGGGTTATCACCTAGAGCAATCTGCAGCCCAAGGAATAGGGTGGTGGCGATTCAACGCCCTCGTGACCTCTGAAGATTGTAGCTTTCAACTAAGATCTAACGGGAACAGAAAGCAGAGGGTTAAATCGATTCAGAAAGACTGACACAGTGTTTTAAACTTTACAGGTGTTTCTATTTTGCATTATTGAATCATCAATATTTCAAACTTTAAATTTTAAATCACACATTTTAAAGGTCACACACTTAGGATTAGAGATTAGATTTCACCTTTAATATTAAATTAGTGACTATTTCTTATCTTAGAGTTGGTTTAAGTTGTCAACAATTTGCTGCTACACTTTAACTTTTAACTTTTATCAATTAGACTTACTTATATCTAAAATTAGAAATCAACAGAACAACACATACTTTCCAGGTCTAACTTTCAAGGGTTTGGAGTCAAATTTTTCAATTTCAGCGTTTAAATCATAAAATATTAGGGGTTTTTGACCACTTTCTTATTTCTGGTTCGAAATTCAATGGGAGAGTGATTTATTCATTTTGAGGATGTATTTTTTACAGGTGCGGTTCCAGTGATTTCCTATGTAAATAAAAAAGAAAGCGGAAAAAAGAAGATTTTGTAAACTGTGCATGCGTTTGGTGGTTGGGTTTCAACACTGCTTTTCATGTGTATTTACCTTTTCAGGTTCTGCAGATTTAACTGAGAAGGGGGTAATTTGTGTTTCTGTTGTGTTTCATCACATTTCAGGGTTCAAAGTTTGACACTGTAGAGGATTTCGAACTAGATCAAGCATGGCTGAGGGGCAGAAGAGGCTAATGGTGGCTGCAGGTGTGGGGTCATTGATTATCGTTTCCATCATTCTGTTGTTGGAGTATTTCTGTGTGATACCAGGTCATCCGAGCTGTCATCCCGTACCTCATCAGAGGGGCAAGAGAGATGTCCTCAGGCAGGGGGCATGGACGCAGGTACAGGATGAGGGTCATCTATCGATGAATTTTTCTGAAGTCTTTCAGAGGAACTCTTGGTACAGGTATGCGCAGTTCTTGGCCAGAAGCCGCCACAGGTCTGAGTCTTACATCTGTACCCCACTTCCTGTTACGGAATCACAGCGGCCATTGACGATTAAACCTCTTGACCGGATGTTGTCATTTTGTGTTCTGCAGATGAGCTCCAGAGGATTCTACATGGAGCACCTGCAATGTCAGCCTAAGTGGTGCAAATTGAGTACATTATCACACCCGATGGTGTTAGCTCAATTTGTAGAATGGCCATCCAGTGGACAGTTTCCTGTCTGTGTGCACCGCGTCCATCATCAGGACTCATATCAGGTGGTAGTGGGGTCACTCCCTGAGGAGAGGTGCCGAGCGGTGTACCATCCGGGCAGGGAGTTCAGGAGTGTGCCTGGCAGCAATGGTACGTATCCGGTTGAGGCCTTGGCCTGGCTGTGTGGACATCAGGTATTCCTGACCTTGCCAGCGAACTGGACTGGGTGCTGTGCACCGGTTGCGGTTACAGAGGGGTCGTACCTGGTGTCTTTGAGTAACGGTTCTCACTATGTGGGACGGTCAAAGACTTCTGACGTCAGTCAGCTCGAGTCTTCTTGGGGTTCAGAGGTCCCAGTGGAATGGAAGCGTAGCTTCTTCCCGGGATCGAAGGTCGGGGACCACCTGTTGCACATGGAAGCTTTAGATTACCAATTTGGGATGTTCATTTATGAGTCGGTACAGGCGTTAGGGACCACCTCTGCAGAGCGGTGGGCCATGTATGTTGTGTCTTTACATCATAGATTGCTGCTGGATTTGTTTAAGGCATCTATTAATGGAGTGTGTGAGATGATTGATAATAACACCTGCTGTACCTTTATACCTGATGAGTCTGCTTCGGATCCACAGGTCAGGGTGACAGTGGCCCTGCGCCATCTGAGGGAGCTTCAGAAGCATCAGACGGAGGAGGCGCATACAGGGCTGTGGCATGCACTGTCTTGGTTCACGAGAGGGTCATGGCCTCAGGTGTTGGTCAAGCTCTTGGCCTTGCCACTAGCGATTCTGGTTCTGTTCTGCCTATTTATGGGGTGTGTGACACCTTGTGCACGGGCAAAGATCTCGAAGATGATTGCTTCCAAGGAGGTGGAGGATTATGGGACGGCGTTTCCCCTGGTGCAGGCGGGGTGCAGGCCATCGCCTGTCGCACAAACTCACCTGTATTTGGCAGAGAAC
>JBBPBX010036542.1:10792-31427 GCA_038048925.1 Garcialebias charrua | reverse complement strand
TAAAGAGATTGCCTTGACTGTGGGAGACCCTGGTTCAAATCTTGGTCTCGGATATTTTCTGTTTTTTTTTTAAGCCTTTTGTTTTGGATAGATCGAACCAAGCAAGAACAAAGAATAAACATGTAGGTGTATTTATCTATTTCACCCGATCTATCCAAAACAAAAGGCTTAAAAAAAGAAAGAAATCACCACAAAATTTCTGAGACTGGGATTTGAACCAGGGTCTCCCACATTCAAGGTAATCTCTTTAACCATTGACCCAACTTGGCATCCATGTATTTATCCTCCTCCGCACACTATTAAAATAGATACAACGTGACAGTTCCGATGTAGTGTAAAATATTTGTTTTTTTCATTCATTCATTCAACCTTTATTTACACAGGCTAGCCTCGTTGAGCCACGGGGACTCATTTACAAGAGGGACCTGTTTCACTCACATCCAGGGTCAATTTTAGAGTTACCAATCAGCCTAACATGCATGTTTTTTTTGGACTGTGGGAGTTAAAATACACAAATAACTAGTGCCATTCCGAAAAGTATAATATGCTTTATGATTTGTTCTTTGTTCGACTGCCCCTAGTGGTCTGGAGCACTTCCGTTGTGGCTTTTCTATTTGCAGCTCGTTCTGTATTTGCAGGTCGTCCCCTTTTGGGAGCGCGACTTATCTTTTGCAGTGCGCCTCATCTGTTGGAGCGCTGTTTTCATTTTGATGCGTGTTTCAACTTTTGGAACGCTGTTGTTTTCATTTTGATGTGTGTTTCAACTTTTGGAACGCTGTTGTTTTCATTTTGATGTGTGTTTCAACTTTTGGAACACTGTTGTTTTCATTTTGATGTGTGTTTCAACTTTTGGAACACTGTTGTTTTCATTTTGATGTGTGTTTCAACTTTTGGAACACTGTTGTTTTCATTTTGATGTGTGTTTCAACTTTTGGAACACTGTTGTTTTCATTTTGATGTGTGTTTCAACTTTTGGAACACTGTTGTTTTCATTTTGATGTGTGTTTCAACTTTTGGAACGCTGTTGTTTTCATTTTGATGCGTGTTTCAACTTTTGGAACGCTGTTGTTTTCATTTTGATGTGTGTTTCAACTTTTGGAACACTGTTGTTTTCATTTTGATGTGTGTTTCAACTTTTGGAACACTGTTGTTTTCATTTTGATGCGTGTTTCAACTTTTGGAACGCTGTTGTTTTCATTTTGATGTGTGTTTCAACTTTTGGAACGCTGTTTTCTTTTTGCAGCGTGCTGTTCTGTTTTTGCTGTGCGTTTGCACCCCTCGGCCACCGTATTTATTGTCATTTGCACCGCATGTGGTACATGTGATGAAAACGAGATTATGTACACGGGGTCCCAGTTACATCCAACAACAAATACAAGAGAAAAACAGTAATAACATCTAGAATTAACTAAGAGAAACATCAACTAGTAATACACTAAGCCCTAATGTAGTAGAAAAACATCATTATAAACAGCAGCACGAACATGAGTCTGTATGAGCAGATGGTCACATGAAGGGAGGAAAGCTGTATGAGGCGGCAGGGAAAAGGAGCGGGGGGGGGGGGCGCCGTTGATGTTTTTGCATCCACCTCAAAAATATGTAGTTGTGCCCCTGAACAAACTGAATTGAAAATGTCATCAAACTTCAAAAGTAGCATTATGCACCATTTCATGTAATGCCGCGAGATGTGTTAGTGCTCAGAATATGTTAGTAAAAGCTCTCAGCTACTACTGTACCACATAAGTTTTTTTGCTCAGCATCTGTAAAACTGACTGAGTTAAAGCCATTTTTTGTGTTGCTAACATGGATTAGCTGTTAGTTAAACAACTGTAGAAGTTATTACAGTGGAGTTTCTTTCAAACTCATCCAGTGGTTCAATATGATATTTTGCTAACAAATAAGCACAAACATCCTCACCCTCCTTTTGCATTAATAATCTGAGATAAGTTCGTTACGCCTCGTTCCAATCAGGAGCAGCTGTATTTCCACTCAGCTAGGACTCATCTTCATCGTTAAATTTGAATTAATTGTAAAAGAGTTGCTCAATATTTCTGCGATGTGATGAAATCATTATTCTCTGTCGTTAACGAATGTGTTTCACTCCTGATTTGATTTGATCAAATTAATAAATTGGTCTTTTTTTATGAACGTTCTTTAGTGTTTCTGTTCGATTTGGAGTAAAAGCAGGAAAACAGAAACCAAAACATCTTAATTTTACTGGATTTCCTCGGTGAAGGTGATGAACGAAACGATAAACGGATGGATAATCCCGGTTGTCACAAATGAAAAAGATGGCAACTTCAAACTTGATCCCATTTCTTGTGTTTTAAGCAGAAGCTCCTTGCAGGCCTCTTTCCTACCTCCCTGTTTCCACCTCTGTCTAGTTCCCCTCTGGTTCTCTTTGCGGGTGAGGGGCTCTCGTTCTCCATTTGGCAGTGCTGCAAATTGTTTCTGTCAGCTTAGATAAACGGACCCCTGGGTTTGTCCATCTCCCACCTTTGCACACACATACACACACATCAGCCCTCACCCTGCCACAGAGTCTGCAGCGATCATGCAGTGAAGGGGGTTTCTTCCTTCCTTCCTGTATTTCAGGGCTTGTTTACTCGTTTCCCCGCAGTATTAATATTCCAGCTTTCTGCAAGGAATCAAAAAGTGTGCCCTGCAGGAGCAGATGAGAGGCATTGTATTTATTCATAATTTTTTTATTTATTTTTTTATTCACACTGGACTGAATTGCGATAAAGCACTTTTAAATGACCTCGCGTTGACCTCTAAAATTGTGAGGGATGTGATAATTGTCATGATTTCTCCTTCCTGCATGATCGGAAATGTCTCCGCTGCAAATTGGGTGAGATCAAAAAGGAGAAAAGGCATCACACCTCTCCTGGCAAATGAGTCAGACGCTGGCAGGAAGAGCGATTGGAACAGAAAGCACGAGGGATGGAGCATGTCCCCAAAGAAAGTATCCTTCAGTTCCATATTTTTCAAACTAAAATTGATTTTCTCTGAGTGAGGATATTATCTTCCGTCATGGTTTATTGCAATAAACCGTTGTGCAAACTGATTTACTCCTCCACTGATACAGTGCAATCGCAGGGATAATTTATTTTTATTATTATTATTTCTGTGGGGGATTTATTATGTCATTTTTTGCAGAGATGTAATTTAGTGTGACAGTTACGTTCCCTGTTGATTTGATATAACGAGATGAGGCTGCATTTCTTTTGTTTGTTCAAGCGTTTTGTTGCAGTGGCTCCCAAAATAAAATAAAAGCAGAGTTAAACAAAAACAACCCTCATGCAAATTAAATCTAATATACATAATTTATAATAACACAGTTCAACTACTGACACATTGCACAAGGACAAAAGCATTTATATGTTTTGTTTGTTTGTTGTTTCTTTTTAACTGGGGTTGTATGGAGTAGCCATGAGCAGTATCTTACCTGCAGCAGATAAAGTCAGATTTTTACACCTTGATACTTTTGCATTACATGGTTTAACTTGTGAATAATTTCTCAACCAAACAATTTCTACGTGGAACAGTTAGCATAGGAACATCCGACTGGACTAATTAGGCTTGGAACGTAATGTTACAGTGCATTGCATTCTGGGTACACAAGGGCTGTTTGAATTGGGTAGAGTGGTCCACTTATCTGTCCACTTGTTCACTCACCTGGCCATGCTCTTACTAACAGACCAGAGAGTGAAGAATTTGACTGTAGCATTTGTTAAAAAACAAAATGGCCGTTTAAGATAGAACATGTTTTTTTATAGCTTCTGAAAGGAAAAATATATATAAATATATGTGACGAAAATGGGCTATCATCTGGGTAGGTGAGAGGATATTTGTGCTAGAAGGTAAACTAATAGTTAGAGAACAAATCCTGACAGGGTCACCCGATCAGTCAAATGATATTTTAGCAGCCGTAACAGTTAGCGTAGCAACTTGATTGTTGCCAACTCAACAAAACCGCAATGATGTAAACAACTGTGTCATCATATAAGTCATTAAAGCTGCTGTATGTAGTTTCTGGAAAACACTGGACAGAAAAATTGTGAACAGAGACACCTTTCTGGTCCCTCCCCCTTGCTCTTGGCTGACCTGCAACTCACCCTCCTTAGCTCCTCCATAGCATGGCCTGTCTCGTGACTGGCCAGGCAGGGTTGGGACAGGCGGAGGATGGGCGGGGGATGGGCGTGAGAAGCTCGTTCATGAACCAAACTCTGTTTTTATTGGCTGGTTAAAAACTCTGTTTTTATTGGCTGGTTAACGGCGGGTCACTGTGGGTTTTTAGAAATGCTTGTAGTACCACCGGGAGAAGCCAGAGGACTATAGTTTTTTTCAGAGATTACTTGTCTAACATTAGTCTGTCAGGAGATAGTGACAGAGTGAAGAAATATGTTAATAATATATTTTTAGAAAAATTACATACAGCAGCTTTAAGTATATCTTTATGTAGGAATGCACAATATTGGATTTTTGGCCGATATGTTAAAACCTATTCAGCTGATAACCGATGCTGATACCGATCTTGTATATACGTTCCTTTGTCAGAACATATGCCTCTTATTTAGGCTTATTTGCTACAAAAATTGTGCAACAGCTGTAAGAGCTGGTGACATACAGTATATTCAGTAACAGCCATATGATATGCATAGTACTTTGACTTATATTAAATGAAAAGTGTTAAATGTTATGTATTAGCATTAGTCACCTGCGATGTTGTCTCACTTGTGGAGGCTTGTTCCAGTTTCCTTGCTGCAGTGTGGGATCCTCTGCACTCTTGTGCATGAAGGACAGCCTTTTTAACTTCAAGGTTTTTGTCTATCCATTTTGCCATAAGACTAATCATGCTAACGGGCTAGCACGACGTCCAAATGTCTGTGGTAAAGCTCACCCAACAAGTCATGCTATCGGCTATTGGCTTCTCAATGACGTCGGAAATGACGGCTTGTAAATCAGGTAACGTTACGTCGGAAAAATATCTTAGACTGGGGACGATGTAGCGAGGCTCTAAGTAGTCCAAAAATCTTCGCAATCCAACATCCTAAAAAATAATAATAATAAATTCCACATGCCAACATTTTGAATTTTCCTCTCCGCCATGAGATCAGGAAGGTGCACGTGACATTGTCGTACTGTATTGTGCTGCCGCTGCAGGCAAAAACAGCGCCTTTTATATCAACAAGTTATTTTAATGGAATGGCTGATGTCTTATATTGAACTTTAATGCTAACATCGGCCAATACCATGCCAATAATATTGTGCATCCCTATCTTTATGTACCATCATTTCTGGACTATACACTGCTACTTTCTTCATACGCTTTAAACATTGCGGCTTATACGAAAAAAAATTTTCATTATTTTTTTTATTTTTTTGGACAGGCTAATGAGCTTCACGCAGCCAAAATATTTAGCCTTGTCACACCTGGGAGCTCACATAGCTGCCCGATGCACATCTCTCTTGGGGGGTGGGTCCTCGTGACTCTATCAGACTACCTGTATAATTAAAGGTTCAAGAAATCTGACCAATGAAATTACCAAACAGGTCACAGTGGACTAATGAAACTTGGTTTCATTCATCATACCGTCGAAATTAGGGGGTTCAATCAGGTATGCTCAGTAGCAGAGGTGGGACCAAGTCACTGTGTTGCAAGTCCGAGTCAAGTCTCAAGTCTTTGACCTCAAGTCCTAGTCAAGTCTCAAGTCAAGACGGACGTCAAGTCAAGTCTCAAGTCAAGAGTCTCAAGACAGGCAAAATTCAGGCAAGTCTCAAGTCAGGAACTTTTAATTTCAAGTCATTTCGAGTCATTCTCTTCCCCCCCCCCTTTTTTTATCATTTGCAATTATACATAAAATGTAAATAATAGACCATTTGTTCTTTTTAAAATCTGTATTTATCTCAAATGATAGAACATGTGCAGCTGAACACAACGTATAATTTTATACCTCTTTATTCCGCAGTTCTGTTAATGTAGCCCGGAGTACACATGCTAACACGAAGTTAGCTAAAGTCAACTATCTCACAGCAAAAGAAAAGTGCTACCTACCGATCTTTGCGAAGCTTCAAATGCCGGACAAAGTTGGACGTTGTGGAATCTCCATCCGATATTTTCTTATTGCATGTTTTACAAGTTGCAGTTAGTTTTTTTATTTGAATGTTCACAACTTGTGTACCCAAAAGAAATTACTCACAGAAGCATATCGGAGCGCTTATTTTGTCTTTAGTTCCCTCAGTCCTGTAGCCTTGCCTTGTTTTTTTCAAATGTCTAAATCTTTTTAATTTGATTGGTTGTGCTGCAGCTACGCACACACATACATACGGAGTGTGAAAAAACAGATGCCCGGTCTGCGCCTGACTGTTAATACGGAATGAGTGAAATTAATTAATGGAGCGACTTTATAATGTGTTTTAAATTTTTGACTTGACTAAAATATCAAGTATTTTCAAGTAAACAGCTTCAAGTCAAGTCAAGTCCCAAGTCAATGGCGTGCAAGTCAAAGTCAAGTCAGTCTTTCAGCATTTTTTCAAGTCAAGTCGCAAGTCGTGATTTTAATGACTAGAGTCTGACTCGAGTCCAAATCATGTGACTCGAGTCCCCACCTCTGCTCAGTAGTCTGGAAATTAGGTTAGTATTTGAGTTTAAGCTGTTGTACATGGTAGAAATTTGCATGCAGCTGTTAGCATGACTGTTGTTAGTTTGACTGCTTGTAGCTGTTAGTTTGACTGTTTGTAGCTGTTAGTTTGACTGCTTGTAGCTATTAGTTTGACTGTTTGTAGCTGTTAGTTTGACTGTTTGTAGCTGTTAGTTTGACTGTTTGTAGCTGTTAGTTTGACTGCTTGTAGCTATTAGTTTGACTGTAGCTATTAGTTTGACTGCTTGTAGCTGTTAGTTTGACTGTTTGTAGCTGTTAGTTTGACTGTTTGTAGCTGTTAGTTTGACTGTTTGTAGCTGTTAGTTTGACTGCTTGTAGCTATTAGTTTGACTGTTTGTAGCTGTTAGTTTGACTGCTTGTAGCTGTTAGTTTGACTGTTTGTAGCTGTTAGTTTGACTGTTTGTAGCTGTTAGTTTGACTGCTTGTAGCTATTAGTTTGACTGCTTGTAGCTGTTAGACTGTTTGTGGCTGTTAGCCCAACAGCTTGCCAACTTGACAGCCTGCAACTGTTAGCTTGATTTGTTATGGCTGTAAGGTTGACTCATTGTCTTTGGCTGTTAGCCTGATTGCCTGTAGCTGTTAGCTTGACTGATTGTGGCTTTCGTTTCTACAGTCATAAATGTTAGCTTGACTTATTATGGCTGTAAGCTTGACTCTTAGTTTTTACCTTGACTTCTTTTGGCTGTTAGCCTGATTTGCTTTAGCTGTAAGCTTGATTACTTTTGGCTGTTAGCTTGACTTGAATTTTCTTCCTTATTTTCCGAGCAGAGGTTGCTCTGACAGCTATCTAATGCAGGTAAGATAATGACTGCTCACAACACTCCTCACATTGTGGGCTATTTTTGGTATCTAATTGAGATTTTCTTGAAGCTATTATTTGAAAGACTGGTTTGGATGCCGTGCTGCCTAAATTATGTCTTGTGGTCCTTTCGTCACATTAACATCTGTTGTGGTGAGTAGCCATGCCAACAGGAACGTTGTTTACATGCAGCAGCATCTGATTGAGCAATCCTAAACCCAGCTAATTACCAGAATAAGACCCCACATTTCCACTTCATTCAATTATCACGAGGAATGTGGCAAGTAACACGCATATAGATGAAGCACCGAGATGGGAAATGCAGCATTAATGTGTCCTGATGCATACTCAACAGCATTAATGTGTTTTTACAGACATGGCTGCAGAAATCCAACACTTCTGTATCTGGCTTTCAGACTGCATGAGCGCACGGAGGATTCAAAAAAGATATTCAGATGAAAATAAAATATTTCTGCTGTTTGATTCACTTGGCTATTAGTACATGGCATTATATCCTATACATTGTTTGCAATTTTAGTTAGTTTCTATTGCTATTTCTATCTATATTTTATTTTTTGTTTTCCTGTCTGCTTTGCTTGTTTGTTATATTGTACAGCACATTGGTTGGCCTTGTGTCTGTTTAAGTGCTCTATAAATAAAGTGGTATGGTATGGTATATCCTTATCTTATTATTAAAGATGTCAGGATGTATAACAGTGTCCAACTTTTTAGTGGAAAACTTGAAAGGTGAGCCTCAAATGACAAGATTACACTTGATTTTTTTCTTAATTGTTTGGGACATTTATTTCCCAATGTCATCTTTATTCCTTATCCTGCCTGCACGACTTCACAGAACGTCTGCAGCTCACAGCGTAACGATTAACGCTGAGTTTTAAAAAAACATTTGCCGTTCCAAGAAAAGGGCCAGCCATAACATAATGATAGCTGGAGGCCACAAGTACTCCTCTTAATCATGGAGTCCCTCGTCAGTTCTGGTTATAGGAAGTAAATCCTTCATTAAGCCCGAGTTTCTCGCCGAGATAGCATATTAACACTTGTTTACCACAAGCCTCAAAGCACTCAGGTCTTCTGCAAACAGGAAGAATAGTGGGCCACTCTGTTTCTGAGGGACCGAGACACAGAAAGTGTCTTTTGATGCAGCGCAACTTGGTGCATTTGGCACATCTCTGCCTTTGTTCCTCTCTACATACAAACATGACACTGACTCTCTGATCAGTTAATACATACACGTCCAGAGTGGCACACAGCTGAAAGGTACAGCGAGAGAGAAGCAGAATCAAAAGGAGGGTTTCTTTTTTTTTTTTGTTCTCTGGAGAGCTCAGCTGGGCTAAGTGTAATTTCATTGGTGGGCAGGAGTCTAACAACAGCCTCGTGGAACCACATTATTGTGCTGTTTTCGCCTGCAGAGACACTCGAGCGCGGTCTTTTTCATGTCATCGTTGCAATGTGTCTTGAGGGGTACAACTCACCATTTTCTGACTATTTCTGTCTTTTGCTGCAGATTTGGATGTGCTGTCCTCCACCCCCTCAGACATACGCTCTGTTAGAGCCGAGATGAGCTACGAACTGAAGGAGGTGTGAATATTATACCCCACAGCCAGAGATCATTACATTGAGCACTTGGAGGTTTTCTCTGCCGCCACTCTCTTGCATGCTTTTATTATACGGCCTATTTTATTACAGAAATACTTTGTATCTTTGTTTTGATCAATTCTGCGGTTCAGTCAGATGCAACGTTCCCTCCCCTGTTTGCTCCAGTACTACACCAAAATATCTAACACCACAACTGATTACCTTTTGGTGCAAATCCAATTCAAGATGGCTGCCATGGCTTATCAACAACATCAAATGCATGATTTTACAAACAGTGATTGTGGAATGATCTCAGGACATTATTACATGCAGTGTCCCTCAGTGCGGACTGAACTAGGAAAAAGGGTCTTCTCCTACTCTGCTCCTGTTTCCTGGAATGTCTTGTAAAAAGATCTGAAGCTCTCAACCTTGACCTCTCTAAGTGGCTTTAAACATCTGTTAAGTTCCTGGGAAAAAATAATGCAGACATGTTCCTGTTTTTAGTTTTCTACATCGCCTTGTAAACTAGCTGTTTTTTCACTACTTTTCCTTTTGATTGTCCGTTTGGTTACCATTTTATTTTAACTTGTTAAAAAAAATTAATTTGTACACATCTTTTATGATTGTCTATTGTTGCTGTTGTCCACTGTTGTCATCACTCTTTGTTAAAAATAATAATAATTCAGGTCTTTCTTGTAAATGAGTCCCCGAGGCTCAGTGGGATTTACCTGTATAAATAAAGGTTGAATGAATGATTTTGGTCAGGATTAATAAATAAAAAAAATTCAACCTTTATTTATAAAGGTTAGTTCCAACTGAGCCTCGAGGACTCATTTACAAGAGAGACCTGTTACAGACTAACAAAAATAGATACGGAAAAGAGAAACACAACGGGGAGGAGAGGTAAAAAATATTGTATCTCGCGCTATGTGGCACAAATGTGAAAGTTGCAAAAAAAGCCTCGCACATAAACAGAAACACACTAATGACATCAAAATACATTTATGCACAAGGAGGTCGACGAAGGCGGTGAGTTGTCTGTGAACACTGCCAGATAGTTCCATAGTCCTGATAAGAGATGGCACAGTGTATATCGGCCGACTCAGCTCTGATACAGGCCCACAGATGACCTCGGGAAGAGCGGGGAGGGGAGGGGTCGGGGAGCAGAAGATTCACAGGACAAGAGAGCAAGAGCAGGAGGGAGGCAGGAGAGGGAGAAAAAACATCCATTGTTGTGATTCTTGTGTTTTCATTTGAACAGTTCTTTTTTTTCCTCCGCACCATCAGCCTCTTCTCCATCACTCAGTATTTTTTCCACAGTCAGGATCGTTTTATATGCCATCCGAAGCCGAGCAGTTGGCTTGCGGTCACGTGGCTGTGAGATGTTCGTTTTCACGCACACCTTTCATAGTCCACGAGAAACATGGAGCAGAGCCATGGGAAACCCCTCCCATTGCTGTACATGTCACATCTAAAGCCGCTGCTTACTTCCACTTGTGAAACACGTTTCACATGAACGTGCAGCCACTCAGGAGAAGTGCGCAGCGCCGGCACAGGTTTCTTTCCACCAGAGTCTCCATAACCTCCCTGCATCCACCATCAGACCATTAAGGCCCCAGTATAGCTCTGCGTACGGCCTGTACGCCGCTCTACGCGCGTGTTCTGTGCGCGCGCGTTCACAAGCACAGCTCTGCGTTCGTTCTCGCGTTAATTCTTGCGTTTTCACTCCAAATTCTTTTTTTTCTTTCTTTTTTTTTCCCTTTATAGATTTGCTCCAAATTCTTGACGTCATTTGAGCAACAGCAGGGCGGAGCGTTTACCTAGGCTATGGGACAAATTGAGGTAGCTGATTGGTCATTTGCTGACACGCCTACTGAATTGATTGACAGGTCGGGTGGGGAGGAAAAAAAAGGCACTTCACACAGCTTCTGCCGCTGCGGTATTCTGTGTTTATATGTTAATAAAAAGTTCTAAAAAATAAAATAAAAACAGGGAGCGCTGATCCAGCACACCAGAACACCAGGAAATATTTAGAACCTCGCGCAGCCACGTTGGACATGAGTTTAGTTCGCTCGTGACAAATTCATTCATTTCCTCATTTCAGTCATGGAGTCAGCAGAGGAGGAAGCGATCACTTGACTTTTGGCAAATAGACAAAAGAAAAGTCCAGATCAGAAGAAGGGGAATTTAATACATTTGTGTCTCATACAAAACAGTCCGGCACCGGGCAGTTTATTGTGAGACAACGCGCCTCGCGTACGCGGTCGTAAAATTTTAGCTTTGCGCGTACATGCCCTGCGGGGCTACGCTTGTGCCTCTGCGTACGTACGGTGTACAGCGGCGTACTGCCTTACGCAGAGCTATACCGGGGCCTTTAGAAAGCCGTCACGAACAGAGCGTTGCTCGAACGCACAAGCAGCAAAGAACATTACTGTCCGAGCACTTTTCCACATAAACAAACAAGTCCACAAACTTCTACCTACTCACACAATATTAATACTCTGTGAGAAGAAGTTTGGCCCAGGCCATGTGTCGAGAAGGGGCGGAGCTACTACCAGAGCAAAATTGAGATTTTTGTCACGCACCTACGTCAACAAGGGCCAATTTCTTTGCTTTGGATAAGATAAGATAATAATAATAATAATAATAATAATAATGAATTCAATTTATAACGCACTTTTCATTAGTGAAAATCTCAAAGTGCTACACACATTGAATGCTACACACATTCATACACCGGTAGCGGCAGAATACCATGCAAGGTGCTTTCCAGTCCTACTGGGAGCAACTCGGGGTTAAGTGTCTTGCCCAAGAACACAACGACACATGGTGTGGAAACCGGGACTCGAACCGCCAACCCTCCAATCGGGGGACGACTGCCATTACCACTACGCCACGGCCGCGCCAAGATAAGATAAGATGGAAATTCATTGATCCCGCAGGAAATTGTTGGATTATTGATGTGGTAAAAAACAACTTTTAGTCCTGCCATGCCCATTCACATCTGTTCTCCATAGTAGTTCGCCCAGGTGTCTCCACTTCTCTCACCAGCCCTGGTCCTTCAAGTTCCCCAGTTTCACTTCTCTCACCAGCTGAGCGTTGTTAGTTTTTATGCCACATGACATCTGGTTCCCCTTGTGCCTTATCTTCAGCTGATGCAAGTGTTGCTGCCATGTCAGCTATAGTTTTATTTTAATAAACGTTCTGTTTATTTTCTTAAGCTCCTTTAGTCAGTCTACTTTCATGGGTCCAATCTCCTACAACCCTGTAGATCTGCATCCAACAATAAATTTCTGAAATGCTTGGTAAGATTTCCCCAGTGGTCCATGTGATGATTTGGTAACGAATACCGTTGACTCCAAATAATAAATAGCAAAGTTTAAAAATGGACATTAACCAGCAGGGCCGGCCCAAGGCATAAGCAAACTAAGGGCCCCGGGGCCACTAGGGGGCCCCCTAAGTGCAACAGATTATTTTTTTTTAGTAATGATTTCTATATTTAAGTTCAGCTTTTGCACATTGTTACATACATTTACATAGTTTTAAGAACTAATTATTCAACTTTAAACTTCTTTGTTTGAACCATTTTAGTGGTTTCATTGTTCATTTACATTATTTAAGTATTTCCTTGATATTTTTATTTTCTTTTGTCTGTTTTTGCACAACTTAATTCATTTTTATGCATCCAAGTTCTTTTATCTGTTGTTTGTTGTTGATCTTGCGCTCCAAATCATTTTGAACATTACTGTTGCAGTTCTTTGGAACCAAAGTTAATAAACCAGATGACACTTTTGCAGTAAAATACATTGTATACTGGTGGGTTTTTTCTTTTTCTTCCTTTAGTTACTTTTAGTACCAAAATACACATAGGATAATGTAACCAGGGCTGTCAGAGTTGCAATGGGTTTATGTTAGGTCAGTGAATGATCTGATCTTCTGACTGTTGATTGCAGTAATCCACATTATTAGCAAAAAATAGAGGGCCACAAACCAAATTTCGCTTAGGGCCCCATGGAGGCTTGGGGCTGTTAACCAGCACAAAAATCAGGCAATTTTGTCAAATTAAGAGCTAAATTCTGATGTGGTAATAAATCCCAACAAATGCATCCTGAATTATTGCATGACAGTGAACAGTGTAGTCTGACAACAATGGCAACAACTCCGTCGTTTCTCAAGCTCAGGCTGAAACTGGCAATATTCAAGTAACGAAAAGGTATTTTATACATAAAAAATGTAATTTCAATAAAACCTCTGAATTAATAGCTTGTATTTTAGACTGAAATGGGCTAATAAAATGAAGAAGAAAAAAGAGAGAGAGATACTGTTATTTTTACGAGAAACTGTGAAACTTGATACATCCTCCGGGGAATGACGGGGAAAACAAGTTAGCATGCTGCCCAGTTTGAAATGTGAAAACACTGGAGGCTTCTGGGGTGTGAACTGACTCTGAGATATTGACTGGTGACTGGGAGACAGAAAGAGACCTAGGGGGCCACTTTTAATCCACGCTGACCTACTCTTATCACGCACAGCCAAGGTCAAGAGTCTAATGAGGATAGGACGCCATTAGGGCAATTAGATGGAACTACCTTGTTTCTGGGGCATGCAGAGCCACGGGAGGAGTAGGAGGAGCAGGAGGAAGAGAGAAAAGACTACAGTAAGAAGAGACAGTGTGATGATCTGCCCGGCAGCTGCTTCAAACAAACATGATCAGTGGCTCAGCGCTGCAACAGTGACGCTTGGTGGCAAAGATGCTCCCTGGTAGAAAACTGGCTGGAGGCAGTTTCACCAAAACACACGAGGTTTGTTGGACACTGGAGCTTCAAAGAGAACGGGCATGTTTTAGAATTTAAAATGTACGATTTATGAGTGAAACGTGCATAAAACAAGTATCAGTGCCTATAAAACTTTAAGATACAGTATTCATGTTTTTACAGCAAACGTTGATTGTTTGTTTATATTCTATGTGTAAACAAAAATATTCTGTTTCTTGCTCGTGAAGTGGGAGTTTTAGATTTTGCATCAGGTCATGCTGAATATTTTTTATTTTTTATTTTATTTTAGGACACATTTTGATTCAAATATAAATACTCCTGGATGTTTTTATGCATGTTTACCAAATATTAAGTTTAAAATATTAACTGTAAATAGAATTTTAAAAAAATTTCAAAGCAATAGCTTGGATCCTTTGGACGTGTGGTTCTGTGGAAAGGTTGTGAACAATCAGTATCTTACCTGTTTGTGTACCTTTATTTATACAGGTTAGTCTCGAGTCACAAGGACTCATTTTCAAGAGAAACCTGTTTAACAACAATATGTAAGCAGTTAAAATGAAAATTGTGTTATGAAAACGCTGTTACTGTTATCAACCTGGTCCTATTAGCAGAGCAGTTCTGTTAACAGTGTGGTTCTGTTAGCAGTGTGGTTCTGTTAGCAGCATGGTCCTTTTAGCAGTGTGGTCCTGTTAGCAATGTGGTTCTGTTAGCAGCATGGTCCTATTAGCAGAGCGGTTCTGTTAACAGTGTGGCTCTGTTAGCAGTGTGGTTTAGCAGTGTGGTTCTGTTAGCAGTGTGGTTCTGTTAGCAGTGTGGTTCTGTTAGCAGTGTGGTCCTATTAGCAGAGCGGTTCTGTTAGCAGTGTGGTTCTGTTAGCAGTGTGGTTCTGTTAGCAGTGTGATCCTGTTAGCAGCATGGTCGTTTTAGCAGTGTTGTCCTGTTAGTAATGTGGTTCTGTTAGCAGCGTGGTCCTATTAGCAGAGCGGTTCTGTTAGCAGTGTGGTTCTGTTAGCAGTGTGGTAGTGTTAGCAGCATGGTCCTGTTAGCAGCATGATCCTGTTAGCAGCATGGTCCTTTTAGCAGTGTGGTCCTGTTAACAATGTGGTTCTGTTAGCAGTGGGGTCCTATTAGCAGAGCGGTTCTGTTAGCAGTGTGATTCTGTTAGCAGCGTGCTTCTGTTAGCTGCCCAAAAATTTTAGCACTGTAGCCTGTTATCAGTGTGGTTCTGTTAGCAGTGTGGTCCTGTTAGGAATGTGATCTTGTTAGCAATGTGGTT
Organism: Garcialebias charrua; assembly: GCA_038048925.1. Lineage (NCBI taxonomy): Eukaryota > Metazoa > Chordata > Actinopteri > Cyprinodontiformes > Rivulidae > Garcialebias > Garcialebias charrua. Next base: position 16,319 of record JBBPBX010036542.1, on the reverse strand, counting down.
CTCTTAACAGTTTGGTCCTGTTAGCAGTGTGGTCTTGTTAGCAGGATAGTCCTGTTAGCAGTGTGGTCCTGTTAGCAGTGTGGTCCTGTTAGCAGTGTGGTCTTGTTAGCAGGATAGTCCTGTTAGCAGTGTGGTCCTGTTAACAGTGTGGTCCTGTTAGCAGTGTGGTCTTGTTAGCAGGATAGTCCTGTTAGCAGTGTGGTCCTGTTAGCAGTGTGGTCCTGTTAGCAGTGTGGTCTTGTTAGCAGGATAGTCCTGTTAGCAGTGTGGTCCTGTTAACAGTTTGGTCCTGTTAGCACTGTGGTCTTGTTAGCAGGATAGTCCTATTAGCAGTGCAGTCCTGTTAGCAGTGCAGTCCTGTTAGCAGTGTGGTCCTGTTAGCAGTGTGGTCTTGTTAGCAGGATAGTCCTGTTAGCATTGTGGTCCTGTTAACAGTTTGGTCCTGTTAGCAGTGTGGTCCTGTTAACGGTGTGGTTCTGTTAGCAGTGGGGTCCTATTAGCAGAGCGGGTCTGTTAGCAGTGTGATTCTGTTAGCAACGTGCTTCTGTTAGCTGCCCAAAAATTTTAGCACTGTAGCCTGTTATCAGTGTGGTTCTGTTAGCAGTGTGGTCCTGTTAGGAATGTGATCCTGTTAGCAATGTGGTTCTGTTAACAGTTTGGTCCTGTTAGCAGTGTGGTCTTGTTAGCAGGATAGTCCTGTTAGCAGTGTGGTCCTGTTAGCAGTGTGGTCTTGTTAGCAGGATAGTCCTGTTAGCAGTGTGGTCCTGTTAACAGTGTGGTCCTGTTAGCAGTGTGGTCTTGTTAGCAGGATAGTCCTGTTAGCAGTGTGGTCCTGTTAGCAGTGTGGTCCTGTTAGCAGTGTGGTCTTGTTAGCAGGATAGTCCTGTTAGCAGTGTGGTCCTGTTAACAGTTTGGTCCTGTTAGCAGTGTGGTCCTGTTAGCAGGATAGTCCTGTTAGCAGTGCAGTCCTGTTAGCAGTGTGGTCTTGTTAGCAGGATAGTCCTGTTAGCAGTGTGGTCCTGTTAACAGTTTGGTCCTGTTAGCAGTGTGGTCCTGTTAGCAGGATAGTCCTGTTAGCAGTGCAGTCCTGTTAGCAGTGCAGTCCTGTTAGCAGTGTGGTCCTGTTAACGGTGTGGTTCTGTTAGCAATGTGGTCATCTTAGCAGTGTGGTCCTGTTTGTTGCTTGGTCTCGTTAACAGCATGATGATATTAATTACCACAGCAACAAACACCTGAACCGGGTCTGGCAGACACAGAACACGGACAGTTCCCCGCAGAACCAAACTGTTCCGTAAAGTTTGATTCATGCAGGCAGATGGAGAATCATGGAGACCGCCGCCATGATAGGCTGGAGCCTGAGGCTGAGGCGGGAAAGAGGCCGGAGAGTGGCGTTCTGGTAGAAAAAAAACGAGCTGCAGAGGACTGCACAGGTAGCGAATTCAAGGTGCACAGGAGCTGCTCGGAGAGTGGTGGGTTGTATCAAACCATCCTGGCAGATCCGTGCATCGTGCCACCCGCTGAACTGGCTGGTTTGACAAGCTAACAGTTAATCTGAGTGGAAAGGACAGAGTTTTAAACAAATCATGTCACAGCAGACCACGCTACTTTATAAACCTTTACATCTTTATAACGTTTACACAGCATTCACACAAACCATATTTGTTTAAATTGGACTTTTTCTCTGACTCAGCTCGTCACATTGATCAGAAGGAAGCCATTCAAGAGCTATCTACAACATGTAAGATGTTGGTTGTTCATAACCTTTCTACAAAATCCTTCTTCATCTTTTCTGGACTATCGCTTTATAAGAAACAAGCTAATCCAAGAAAATTATTCTTTCCTTCTTCCTAAAACCCCACCTCCCCTCTGAGAGCAAAAACACAACCTGCAGAAGCGTCACAGTTAATGATTCAGGAACTCAGTCATGATTTATCTTTATTTTTGTCTGAAGTGTGCAATAACAGTTCATTATAAACTGATTTGTGGGTTCATTACTGTAATAAAAAAATAATTACTGTGCATATGGCAGCTACATATATAGATCTGCTTTTTGATATAAAAAGGAATAAAAATCCCCATCATGCTGTTTGTTTATGTTGTTCTGCAGCTTCTGATCAGCTAAAGAAACAGTTTGGGATACAGTTTGCCATTTTCACCTGAAGGTGGATCTAAAATGGGACAAGGAGCCTCTCACTCCAGACCGCAGGAGTCCCATCCTCCGAGCACTTTGAGCCACTTTGATAGAAAACTGGATTTTTGATGCACAAAATGCGTGAAATGTTGTTGAAGTGGCCGAGGCCCCACAGTGGCAGAACACCTTTATTTTTAGCTTATTCTTGTATAACTGGTTTATTTTTCAATGCCTATACTTTAGCTAACTGTGGTATTTTAGCCATTCACATATCAAAACATTTAGCTCATTTAGCTCATTACTTAAAACATTTCCCCCAAAGAAATACAATCTTTTTACTTCCTGCAAAAATAGTCTTCATTTTGTAAACATCTTCTCTAAACTTAATTTTATTTTTTAAATCTTTTTATGGTACTTTTAGCTTTAAGCTTTGCTACTTTTAGCTACCAGGCTGCTAATTTTAGCTTTTAGCTAAATAGTACTTTTAGCTTTTAACTTAGGTATTCCAATGCAGATATGTTCCTGTCTTTGATTTTATACATCTACCTTATAATGTTTTGCTTGTTTTTTGATATTTTGTTTAAAAAAAAAAAGTATTTCTCTCTTTTGTTTTTTCTCTCTTTTGTTTTTCTATTGTTTATTGTTTAAGGAAATTCTACCATTGCTGTTCATCGTTCTTTAGTTTTAGCAGGTCGCTTTCGTAAATGAGCCCACGAGGCTCAATAAGATTTACCTGACTAAATAAAGGTTGAATGAAAATACTGCTAAATTTAGCAAGCATTTTGCTACCAGCTAAACTACCATTCAGCAGACTTTAGCTTTTAGCTGACCTTTTGCTCTTTTATTACTTTTAACATCTAACTTTTTACTGCACGTAATTTTTAGGTAGTACTGTATTTTTAGTCTTTTGATACTTTTAGCTTTTTCCTAGTCTTTTGCTTTGTTTAGCTACCCTTTTGTTACAAGAGTTCTTAATTAGCTTTTAGCTACTTTTAGCCAGCCACTTTCTACAATACTGTAGTTTTTTTAGCTCACTTTTTACTGTATTTTGCTACTTTTGGCTTAAAGGGGACCACAGATTCAAAATTCACTTTTTAATGTTTTTTTTACTCAACTTTGGGTATGTACTTCATAAAAAAATAGTCCTAAGGCCAAAGAAATGCACCCAATGGTTTATTTACTCTAAGTAGATTTATTTGTCTGTGATAGAAACACTTCGTTCTCACTTCCTGCGGTTTGTGACGTCACAAACCGCAGCCACAACCCACACCAAACCTGAGTCCAGCCCCTCACCTGATTCCTGATTTCATCTCATCTTTTGTTTAAATGTTCTTAATTTCATGTGTACAGCACTTTGTTGCAGCTGTGGTTGTTTTAAATGGCTTTATAAATAAAGTATAATTGTTATTTTTACGTTTTAGTTCAATTTTTAGCGATCGCTCCCAACGCGCAGCCGGCAGAAATAAAACGAGCAGACCGCCGGCGAAGGGACCATCTGCGTGCGGGAACTGCTGGGAGCTGCTGGCTTTTGAGGTCCGTGGGGTCCGGTCAGAGGTTGCCTCATACGGATAAATTAACTGGAGACACTCGGTGAACTTTGTGTGTGTGTGGACTGAAGCAGCGATCGCTCCCAAAAGGGACCATCTGCGTGCGGGAGCTGCTGGGAACTGCTGGCTTTTGAGGTCCGTGGGGTCCGGTCAGAGGTTGCCTCATACGGATAAATTAACTGGAGACACTCGGTGAACTTTGTGTGTGTGTGGACTGAAGCAGCGATCGCTCCCAAAAGCGCCGCATGCAACGAGCGGTTAACTGGCGGTGTGCCGGAGGAGGAAGAGCTATCATTAGCCTCGGAGGTGGGCTAATGCTAAAAGGAGCTGCAAATGGCGGCGCGCGCAGACGGCTTTCGGTAAGTTATCTTAAGCTAGCACTAACAGTAAGTCAAATGAGTAATTAAAAAAGAGCTAATTTTAAAACAACAACATATTAGAGATACTGGCTGTTTCAGAGGGCGGAGTAAATGTAAACAGATTTTTGTAGGGCGTGGCATTCAGAGCTCATTATCATAAACCGGTCGTTTAGAACGGAAGTCAGAAAATGCATAACTAGAAAGGGGATATTTTATTATCTAAGAATTATTTTGTGCATTAAATTGAATGAATATGGTCTGGATAGCCCACAGAAATACCATAAAATTTTAAAAAAACAATATGTGGTCTCCTTTAAAATCATTTTTGCCCCATTAATTTTTAGCTAGCCTTTTGCTTGTTTTAGCTACCAAGCTGCTAATTTTGGCTTTTAACTGGCTTTTTTCTAATTTATACAAGCCTTTTACAACCCTTATATCTACCATTCAGCTAATTTTAGCTTTCAGCCGGCCTTTTGATATTAGCCTTTAGTTAGCCTTTTTTTACCTTTACTTAGCCTTTTTATATTTGTCAAGCCTTTTGCCACAATTAGTTTTTAACTAATTTTTTTTTTTGCTTTTATCCTGCTTTTGTCTCCTTTAGCTACACTTTTGTTACAATAGGTTAGCCAGTTTTTGTGCTACTTATAGCTTTTAACTTAACTTTTAGTATTTTTTGCTTTTGCTACTTTTAGCTTCTATCAAGCCTTTTGTTACATTTAGCTTTTAGCTACCCTTTTTCTAATTTTAGTTCTACCTAGTGTTTTGCTAAGTTTAGGTTAAGACTATCCTTCAGCCTCTTTAGCAAATTTCACAAGTATTTTATTTTGCAGATAATAAAATTGTTCAGTTACTTTAACTGTTCTTAATTTTATTTATTTTTATTGTGTGGAAATATTTCATTGTTTTCCTGTGCAACATTGCTGTCACATTTGGGTTTTTAAAAACTGTCTGATTGATTGATTGATCAATCGATTGATCAACTCAGTTTTGATATATCGATATTATCAATCGATTTTGATATTTGATCAATCGATTTGATCGATATTTAATCAATCGATCAAATATTTGATCAAGTGATCAAAATCGCTTGATTGAAGTGATCAAATATTTGATCACTTGATCGATATTCGATCGATTGATTAAATTTATCGATATTTGATCGAATAATATAATATAATAATAATTAATATCAACTTGGTTTTGATTTTGATCTATCCATATCAATCAATCAATTGATCGATCAACTTAGTTTTTATCGATTGATCGATATTGATTGATCAAAACTAAGTTGATATTAAATATTTTTATATTTTATTATTATATCGATCGGTCAAATATCAATCAATCGAGTTTTGATCATTTGTTTTAAATGTGTTCAGACTGCTGCACCTTTCAGAACGAGGTAACCGGAGGCCGTAATCTGTTCCAACAGGACTGAATGTGTTTGTTGTTGAGGTGAAGCATCACTTCAAGTGATGAAGAGAGTACGA
>JBBPBX010036542.1:0-10757 GCA_038048925.1 Garcialebias charrua | reverse complement strand
GAGGGATGAACCAGTCTCACCGAGGGCAGTGGAGAAGAAAACGATGTTTGCAGTCTGTTATTATGGACAAACTCCTCCACCCTCTTGATAACAAAATGTCAAGGCGACGGAGCACTTTGAGTCGGCAGCTCTTTCCACTGAGGCGTGCAGAGAAGCACTCCAAGAGTCCAACAGACGGCCCTCCGTGCTACGCCTTGTCCCTCAAAAGCATCTGCTGCTCGCCTTTTGTTCTCCCTTATCCATTTGCCTGCACTCTGTCATTTATTTATTTCTCAAGTGGGCTGCAGTATCATTTCCACCCTCCCTCCACACACACAAAGCTTCTCCACCCCCAGACGGAAGCTCTGACCCCTTTTGTTGGACGTAGCGAAGCGTTTCTTGCAGATCTTCAAAGCAAGTCCCAGGTATAGCTTTATTTTTATTACTATTATTGACAGTTTCACAGACTTGGATTAGTCAATCTGCCCCCTGCTGCAGGCTACGGGGAGGCAGCTTGCTGAGCCATCAACAGTGGCTCTGTGTGTCTCATCCTTGTTTTTGTCTGTTTACTACTTGCAGCACTCTTTGTCCCAGATGCTTGTCTGGAAACTGATTTAGAAATAAACTCATCCTGGCTGGAGCTCCACCATTTATCCCATCCATACAGGGGGCATTAAGGACTTTTCTTTATATCTCTGCACTTTATCCAGTTTTTCTCTCTCAGACTAAACAATGTCTGTCTACAACTTCAAACCATTATCAGCCTATCACTGAGAATGAGGTTCACTTTGCATCTATTTAATCTATACATGCAGCTGCTGTGTGTTTTCTGTTTGAATTGATTATTCCTGTTCCACACATTTAAAACTATAATAGGTCTAAAAAAACAACTACAGTGCAGAATGACAAAAACATGTTTTATTTGATCAGTTTGACGTGTTGTAAAGCAACATCCATCATCTTCTGCTTGTTCCAGAGTCAGGACTTGAAGGAAGCAGTTTGAGCTGGGAGGTCCAGACATCTCTCTCCACAGCCTCCTCTTGCAGGCCAGTGTGTCCTGGATCCTCGCCGGGTCTCCTTCCAGTCAGACATGCCTGGAGCGCCTATAGGGAGATGTCCAGGAGGAGCACCTCCTTAGAGAGGCATCCAGGAGGTGTCCTTATCAGGTGCCTGAACCTCCTCCACTGGCTCATCTGGATGTGGAGGAGCAGCAGCTTTATTTCCAGTCTCTCCCGGATAACTGAACTTCACACCGTATCTCTGTGCTGCAGAGAAAACTCATGTTGACCACTCGTACCCATAATCCAGTTCTTTAGGTCACTATCCAGAGTTCATGGCCATTGGTGAGGGTACGTAGACTGATTGGTGAACAGAGACCTTCACCTTACAGCTCAGCTCCCTCTTCACCATGATGGACTGGCACAGTTTTTGCAATACTGCAAAAGCTGCACCGATCAATTTGTCAATCAAAGTCAAAAAGTCAAAGTCAAAGTCAACTTTATTGTCAGAACTGCAATATGTACAGGACATACACAGGATTGAAATTGCGTTTCTCTCAGTCCCTCGGTGCAACAGTAACCATTTAAACACTAAAACACTGAAACATTTAATAAACATAAGCATAAAATAGTAAAAGTGTAACACTGTCCTGAGTTTTTGCATAGTAGTATAAAAGTATGAAAATTTACACCAACACTAAAACACTAAACATTTAATGAACATAAGCATAAAATGAAATAATAAAAGTGTAATACTGTCCTGAGTTTTTGCATAGTAGTATAAAAAGTATAAAAAGTATATCTATAAAATAAACTGAAGGTTCTAGCATTGACATTTGCAAAGAGTGGCAAAGCAGCATATGAGTTAATGTACACAGTATATGTATGAGGTAGTTGATGTTGGTATAGAGGCAAAGTGGCATATGCAGTAAGGCACATTGGGCATCCTTAAATAAGGCTGGTCAGAGAATACTGTATATGTATCAGCAGTAGTGTAGATATAAAAGTAGTGTAAATGTAAACAGTAGTAATAAATGTAAACAGTATTAATAAATGTAAACAGTGAATGTAAACAGTAGTATGACTATAGGCAGTAATGTAATACAAACATTAGTGCAAATATGAGAAGTAGTGCAAACTGAATGAGCACATGACCGAGAGTTTAGTGAATAACCCGTTTGATGACACAGAGTCCAGTGTTAAAATCTTTGTGTTGTGTGGTAATGTGTGAGAAAGTTTTTTGTGTTAAGGCAGTTCAAATGGGAGGGGAGGCAGAGCAGGCAGAGTGTTTAGCATCCTGACTGCCTGATGAACACAGCTGTCTCTCAGTCTGCTGGTTCGAGCCTGGAGACTTCTCAGTCTCCTCCCTCTTGTTTAATTCATGATCACATTCTGGAGAAGAACTTAGACCTCATGTGTCTTACAGAAACTTGGCATAAACCGGATGTGTTCAGTTCTCTGAACGAAACGTGTCCCTCTGGATACAGTTATCTGCAGAGAGCCCGCAGCACTGGCCGTGGTGGTGGTCTGGCTGTAATCTACAGCAATAATTTAAAATTGTCTCATCTGGTTTCTCAGGACTTTTCTTCTTTTGAATGTCTGGCCTTCAGCTTCAAAGCCCCACTTCTGATGAATGTTATATTAATTTATAGGCCTCCCAAACCACATGTTTCATTTAACTCAGAGATGCATGACCTCCTCACTTTTTTCTGCACCTCCCCTGTGAAGACCATTTTTCTTGGCGACTTAAATATCCACATGGACAATTCCTCTTCACCTCTGGCAACAGATTTTAAGTCTCTTCTGGACTCTCTTAATCTCACTCAACACGTTGACGCCCCTACGCACAGCAGGGGGCATACTCTGGATTTGGTGATTACAGACACTGTACTCATCAATAACTTATCTGTATATGACCTGGGTGTCTCAGACCACAGGGTCATCTCCCTGGAAGTGCCTTCTTCTTCGCCTGCTTCAAACCCAAAACGACCTATCCAGTTCCGTGACTTTAAAAACATTTCCCCTGATGTTCTGTCTACTGATCTTCACGCCCTGACCGCTGTCAATCATTCATCTGCAGACGACTCTGTGGATTACTACAACCGATCTCTCCAAGAGCTTCTGGACCTACATGCTCCCTTGAAGACAAGGCTGGTGTCTTTCTCCTGTTCAGCCCGTTTCTCCCGTTCAGAGACATGCACTCCCAGGAACTTGGTGCTGTCTACTCTCTCCACTGCGGTGCTGTTGATGGTCAGAGGGGCATGTTGTGCATCCCTCTTCCTGAAGTCCACGACAATCTCCTTTGTCTTCTCCACGTTGAGAGTGAGATTGTTGTGTCCGCACCACAAGGCCAGGCGGCTCACCTCGTTCCTGTAGTCCGTCTCATCGTTGTTGCTGATGAGACCTACCACTGTTGTGTCGTCCGCAAACTTGATGAAGTGGTTGGAGCTGTATGATGGTGTGCAGTCGTGTGTTAGCAGGGTGAATAGAAGGGGGCTCAGCACACATCCTTGTGGGGCCCCTGTGTTCAATGTGATGGTGCTAGATGTGTTACTCCCGACCCGTACTGTCTGTGGTCTCCCGGTCAGGAAGTCTAGCAGCCAGTTACACATTGAGGTGTTCAGCCCCAGACTGTCCAGTTTAAGGATGAGCTGTTGGGGGATGATGGTGTTGAATGCCGAGCTGAAGTCGATTCAGAATTGAAAAAGACTTCTGGACAGAAGTCGAAACGTTTTCTGCAACAAATAAAGTCCAGTTGATCCTGTATTGAACGCCTTTTTATTTTATTTTATCATGTCCTGGACGACTGAGAATCTTCACCAGCATGTCGATGAACAGCATTCTAACATAAGAGTCCTTCGTGTCCCGATGTGTGAGAGCCGTGTGGAGGGCAGAGGAGATGGCATTGTCGGTTGAGCGATTAGGTCGGTATGCAAATTGGAAGGGATCCAGGGAGGTAGGGAGGACAGATGTGATGCTTTTCATGACTAGCCGTTCAAAGCACTTCATCAGGATGGGGGTGAGTGCTACTGGGCGATAGTCATTGAGGCATGCGGGCGTTGCCTTCTTTGGGACAGGGATGATGGTGGTGGCTTTGAAACAGGTGGGGACGATGGCCTGGCTCAGTGAGATGTTAAAGATGTCCGTGAAGACCGCTGCGAGTTCCCCTGCACAGTCCTTCAGCACACGACCAGGTATGTTGTCAGGACCAGAGGCCTTCCGGGCGTTAATCTTGATGAATGATCGCCTTACGCTATCTGAGGACAGCGCCAGCACCTGGCCATCAAGAGACACTTCCCTCTGTCATGAACAAAACACTGAGATGTCTGAATTATTTTACTCCCAACCTCGAGAGGGCAGTCCACGCTTTTCCTACTAAGACTTTTATTTGGTCCAGGCCCAGAGTGGCTAATCGTGAGGACCAGGACATTTCCCGGTGGACTGGGCTGATGGGACCGGTGCTCAGTCATGGTCATTTGATCACAGGCTATGACTGAATCATTTATTTGCATCATCATCAGTTTATCACCACTACAGCTGCACAAGGGCTTCCCCGCCTCCACCTAGGGCCAGCTCCACCTCCACTGGCAGCTCTCGTTTTTTTTTTTTTGGGCAGATGCTTCCTGACGTAACACGTCGGTGCACTTGGAGTCAGAGTCAGAGATTCTTTATTGTCATACGCACCACATGAAAATTATGTACACGGGGTCCCAGTTACATCCAACAATAACTTCTTCTTCTTCTTCTTCTTTCGCTTTTCCCTTTTCAGGGGTCGCCACAGCGAGTCATCCTCCTCCACCTCACTCTGTCCTCTGCATCCTCTGTCCTCACTCCAACTACCTTCATGTCCTCTCTAACTGCATCCATATATCTCCTCTTTGGCCTTCCTCTGTGTCTTTTTCCTGGCAGCTGCATTTCTAACATCCTTCTACCAATATACCCACTGTCCCTCCTCTGGACATGTCCAAACCATCTCAGTCTGGCCTCCCTAACTTTATCTCCCAGTTGTTCAACATGTGCTGTACCTCTGATTATCTCATTCCTGATCTTATCCATCCTTGTCACTCCTAAGGAGAACCTCAGCATCTTCATTTCTGCTACTTCCAGTTCTTTCTCCTGTCTTTTTGTCAATGACACTGTCTCCAGACCATACAACATAGCTGGTCTCACCACTGTCTTGTAAACTTTTCCTTTGACCTTTGCTGACACCTTTTTGTCACAAATCACTCCTGAAACTTTTCTCCATCCACTCCATCCTGCCTGGACTCTCTTTTTCACCTCTTTACCACATTCCCCATTTTCCTGGACAGTGGACCCCAAGTACTTGAAGTCCTGCACCTTTGTGACCTCTGCTCCTTGTAGCCTCACTGTTCCACTGGCCTCCCTCTCATTCACACACATGTACTCTGTCTTACTACGGCTGACTTTCATTCCTCTTCTTTCAAGTGAATACCTCCACCTCTCCAAGTTCTCTTCCACCTGTTCCCTGTTCTCACCACATATCACAATGTCATCTGCAAACATCATAGTCCATGGGGATTCCTGCCTGACCTCATCTGTTAGTCGGTCCATCACCAGAGCAAACAAGAAGGGGCTCAGAGCCGATCCTTGATGCAATCCCACCTCCACCTTGAAGCTATCTGTCACTCCTACAGCACATCTCACCACTGTCCTGCTGTCTTCATACATGTCCTGTACCAGTCTAACATACTTTTCTGCCACTCCAGATTTCCTCATGCAATACCACACCTCCTCTCTTGGCACCCTGTCATATGCTTTTTCTAAATCCACAAACACACAATGGAGTTCTTTCTGACCCTCTCTGTACTTCTCTATCAACATCCTCAAAGCAAAGATGGCATCTGTGGTGCTCTTTCTTGGCATGTCTAAGTCGCTTCCACAACTCTCTCCCAGATCTTCATCGTGTGGCTCATCAACTTAATTCCCCTGTAGTTGCTACAACTCTGTACATCACCCTTGTTCTTAAAAATGGGAACCAGCACACTTCTTCTCCATTCTTCAGGCATTTTCTCACCCTCAAATATTCCATTAAATATTTGAGTCAAAAACCTCACTGCCATCTCTCCAAGACATTTCCAAACCTCCACTGGTATGTCATCAGGTCCTACTGCCTTCCCCTTCTTCATTCTTTTCAGAGCTTTCCGGACTTCACCCTCACTAATCTTTCCCACTTCCTGGTCCACAGTTTCTATGACCTCCACTCTTCTTTCTCTTTCATTCTCTTCATTCATTAGCTCCTCAAAGTAATCCTTCCATCTTCCCATCACACTCTCCTCACTTGTTAGAACATTCCCATTCCCATCTTTAATAAGCCTAACCTGCTGCACATCCTTTCCAGCCTGATCCCTCTGTCTTGCCAATCGGTACAAGTCCTTCTCGCCCTCTTTAGTGTCCAGTCTCCCATACAACTCATTGTACGCCCTCTGCTTTGCCTTAGCTACTTCCCTCTTTGCTCTATGTCCCATCTCCTTATATTCCTGTCTCCTCTCTTCAGTCCTCTCACTGTCATATTTCTTCTTGGCTAATCTCTTTCTTTGAATGGCATCCTGCACTTCACTATTCCACCACCAGGTTTCCTTATCATCCATTCTCTGTCCAGATGACACACCAAGTACCTTCCTACCTGTCTCTCTAATTACTGTTGCTGTAGTAGCCCAGTCACTTGGAAGCTCTTTCTTACCACCCAGAGCCTTTAACAGCTCGTCTCTGAATTTCTCACAACATTCTTCCTTCTTTAGCTTCCACCATTTGGTCTTCTTCTCTGATTTTACTCTTTTTCTCTTCTTCGCAACAACAGTCATTCTACACACAACCATCCGATGCTGTCTGGCCACGCTCTCCCCTGCCACAACCTTACAGTCTCCAATCTCCCTCAGGTTTCCTCTTCTACACAGAATGTAGTCGACCTGTGTACTCCTTCCTCCACTCTTATAGGTCACTCTATGTTCCTCCCTCTTTTGGAAATAGGTATTGACTATAGCCATTTCCATTCTCTTGGCAAAATCCACCACCATCTGTCCTTCCTGGTTTCTTTCCTTGACATCCAACAATAACATGTAAAAGAAAAACATCAATAAGATCTATAGCACTTTGTCTAATAGCACTTTGAGATTTTCATTAATGAAAAGTGCGTTATAAATTGAATTCATTATTATTATTATTTATCTAAGATATGAACTAAGAAAAACATCAATTAAATATACACTAAGCACTAACAGCTTAAAAACATTATAACAGCAGCACGGACATGAGTCTGTGTGAGGATGAGCACAAATGAACACAGCAACTTGAAACAGAGCAGCAGCAATATGAATCAGATCAGCAGCAACATTTCTGCAAGCATTACTGTCATCCATCAAGCACATTATTTGATCAACTGAAGTTATTGAAGTTCCATGATTTGGTAGATTATAATGTTTTATCAGTTATGTATATGGCTCAGAATAACACATAAGTAGAATTATTTATTTTGTGATCTAGTTTATGTATTACAGTTAGGAAAATTAAGTAGAATTATTCATTTTGTGATGTAGTTTGTGTATTACAGTTAGTAAAAGAAGTAGAATTATTCATTCTGTGATGTTGCTTGAAGGTTATCATTGGTTGAACAAACTGTGAAATAAGGGGCAGATATAATAAGATTTCATCTTCTTTCTGCTCCCTTCATTTTATCCTACTTGTATTCTTGTATCTGATTAAACTGTCTTGTATTGTTCTTTTAAATGAATGAATAAACATCAATCAATCAATCAAAATATCTAAATACATTTTGTTAAAAGACAAAGTTGTTATAATCTTAAGGAGACAGAGATATTTGTAAAACCAAAATTCAGAACTAGTTTGAAGGGACGGTCTACCTCAATCCAGGGAATTGAATTATGGAATGGTCCGGAGCAGGGGTCGCCAACCTTTTCGAAACTGAGAGCTACTTCGTGGGTACGGAGTCATACAAAGGGCACCAGTTTGATAAACTCTTCGGAAATAACAAAGTGTAAATTGAAAAACATGTATAATAAACATATTTTTAAGAACATGTTTTTAAGATAGATATTTTAAAATATATATAAATACAAAAAAAGAATAACAACTGAATAAAATGAAAATTTAAATGTAGCTTAGTATTGAGTTGTGCTATTTTAAAAATTTTACATTTAAGAAAATTATCAAAACTAAATAGTTAAAAAAAGGAAGTAGGCTACCTTAATGTAATGTATTAGTTAGAAAATTTAGAAAGAGTTATTAAGTTTGTTCTGTTACTTGAAGATTATTATTGTTTGAACTAATTGTTTAAAAAAAGGGGCAGAAATAATAAGATTTTTTTCTTCTTTCTGCTACCTTTCATTTTTTTATATTTTGTATTCTTATCGTTTATGGGATTGTTTTGTATTGTATTTTAAAATGAATACATTTTTTTTCCATTTATAGATGGCCTCCCTTCACACCTTATAGCCATCCTCTCACTCCAATATGTATTTTTTTTTAAATAGAGAGAAAGAAAGAAAAGAGAAAGTAAGACAACAAAACAACAATTATCCACAAAAAGAGCACAAGGCAAACACACCAAACCTCCGTCCACAATCCTGCAAAGCACATGACAGAACACAGCAACGAAACATACAAGCATAAAGACTGATAATATTCATGACCTTGCAGTAGATTTCTATAAATACACATACCCATACCTACAAATATATATACAGTATACATACATATACATTTATATTCATTTATATACCCATCTACATATCTGCATATATCTACATATACATCCCTGCATCCATTTGTGTGTGGTTGTGAGCATGCATAAGTGAATAAGGTTCCTCCAATAGAACATTTAGTAGCGACTGTGAAGCATCAGAGATCCGTCCCCCCAAAGCCCGAGACAGACGAAGGGGCGATCAAAGCCCAAGACCCCAGGAAGGACCCCGAGCCCAGAGTCCCCAGGACCACCCGAACAGGACGAGCCACTCGTCCACTCCCCAGATCCGACCAAGGGGAAGAACCGGACGAACCCCACCAGCGACCACACACAATGACCCCCCGGGGTCAACCGCGACAAATACACAGGCCCCCGCCGGAGCCCGCTGCACCGACGTAGCCCCAGGGCCGGTCACCGAGGCTCGGGCACCGGGGACGCCCATCCCTCAGGCCCAGACCCGACAGGACCAGAGGACCCGAGCCCCACCAGGCAGCCACCAGGCCGAGCCGACAAACGCCCAAGCGCCCAGCCCCAGATAGTGAGGGCCCCAAGCACGCCCGCAGGCAGAGGAACACCCACCAGGGGGCCACGTGGCAGGAGCGCGACACTAGGTAGCCTCAGAAGTATCAGAGAGGGGGCAGTCCAAGTCCCAGCCTGACACTTAAACATTCATACACAGACACACTCATTCAGACCCACCCTCATCCTCACCCTCAGTCACAGAAAGACAAACAATAACGACACGCTCCATTCATAATCCCGATGCACACTCTATACCCCCTAGGTCCAAGACATGTACCTGCTCCCTACATGGGGCAGCCCACATCCAAACCCAGGAGGTAGGCCCATTCATTCTGGGGTGGAGAGCAGCAGACATCCAAGATCCGGCCCACCCCGCGCCCTGCTGACAGGACAGGACACCCGAGTCCAAGCAGCCCCAGGGGGAGCGCACTGCCAGCCCCGCCCACGGCGAACCCTCAGGCCCCGAACCCCCCCACACCCCAGCATAACCCCTGACGGCCCACCTCCAGAATGTCCGCCAGGCAACCAGGGGGGTAAGAGAAAAATAAATAAATAATATATATCAGAGTCAGAGTCAGAGTCAGAGAGAATTTATTGTCATTTGCACCGCATGTAGTACATGTGTTGAAAACGAGATTATGTACACAGGGTCCCAGTTACATCCAACAACAAATGCAAGAGAAAAACAATAATAACATCTAGGATTAACTAAGAGAGACATCAGCTAGTAATACACTAAGCCCTAATGTAGTAGAAAAACATCATTATAAACAGCAGCACGAACATGAGCAGATGGTCACAGATGAACGCAGATAGTCACAGATGAACGCAGCAACAAGAAACAGATCAGTATCAGCATGATGTGACATTTTGCAGTGTTTATTCTTATTATTTATTTATTCATGAGTCTGACAGCCTCAGGGTAGAAGCTGTTCCTCAGTCTAGTGGTTCTACATTTGATGCTCCTCAACCTCCGTCCCGAGGGGAGTGGTGCAAAGAGTGAGTGTGCTGGGTGAGTGAGGTCTTTCATGATGCAGGTGGCTCTTTTTCTGCATCTGGAGGTGTAAATGTCTGTGATGGTGGGGAGACTGACTCCCACAGACTTCTGTGCAGCCTTCACCACTCTTTGTAGAGCTTTCCTCTCTGCAACTGTGCAGCCTCCATGCCACACGTTGATGCTGGAGCACAGGACGCTCTCCACTGCACACCTGTAGAACGAGGTGAGGACTGAGCTTCTCAGACCAGCTCGTCTCAGCCGTCTGAGGAAGTAGAGTCTCTGATGACCTTTCTTGATCAGGCTGGTGGTGTTATTGCTCCAGCTGAGGTTATCATTCAAGTGTACACCCAGGTACTTGTAGCTGGAGACCACCTCCACCGCAGATCCACCTATATACAGTGGGGTGTGGGTGTGTTTGTTCCTTCTGAAGTCCACAATCATCTCCTTCGTCTTCTTCACATTCATGTGAAGGTTGTTCTCTTTGCACCAGCTCTCCAGATGTTCCACCTCCTGTCTGTAGCTGGATTCATCATTATCTGTG
>JBBPBX010036541.1:0-31427 GCA_038048925.1 Garcialebias charrua | reverse complement strand
TCATTGGTCCAGCTCTTCTTGAGGCAGGTCTAATGTTACCTGTCCACTTTGCAGTGATTCAATGGACCAACTCCCCTCTCAACAGTTACTTTCAAACTAACGACAAATCAAAAAAGCTGCAACGTGAATGTAACTTGTAACTCAACACATTATAGAAATGTAGTGTAGTAGAAAGTACAGATACTTCATGTAAAATGTAGTGGAGTAAAAGTAAAAAGTACCCACATTTAATTCTACTTAAGTAAAAGACAGATACATGAAAAATGTACTTAAGTACAGTAACAAAGTACTTGTACTTAGTTACATCCCACCACTGGTCAGCGGTGCTGCATAATAGATGTAAACTAGAAAGTTCCTGGAGAAACTTCGACGGGGGCTGCCAGGCTACTGCCCGCTAGCAGCCATCCTGAATACAAATGGCTCCAAATGTTCATAGCACACATCATAGAGTTATATTAAATTCTTGAAATGATAGTAAAAGGTGTTTGGGTTCACTTTCAGCTAACATTACACCAAATTTCAGCTAAATAGCATTAAAAATGGCTGAATTATGGTGTTTTTTCTTTTTAGCTAAGGCGGCCATCTTGGATTTTTATTTTCGTTTTTTGTACGTGATAGAGAATGTCGTCAGCAACAACCTCACCAAATTTCAGCTCTCTATGTATAAAGATGGCTGAGTTATGGCATTTTTTCTCTTTTAGCTATGGCGGCCATCTTGGATTTTTATTTTTGTTTTTTGTACGTGATAGAGAATGTCGTCAGCTACAACATCACCAAATTTCAGCTCTCTATGTATAAAGATGGCCGAGTTATGACATTTTTTCTTGTTAGCTATGGCGGCCATCTTGGATTTTTATTTTTGGTTTTGGTAATTGATAGAGGATGTCTTCAGCTACAATCTCACCAAATTTCAGCTCTCTATGTATAAAGATGGTCGAGTTAAAGCCATTTGAATGTAGCTATGGCGGCCATCTTGGATTTTTATTTTTGGTTTCCGTACGTGATAGAGGATGTCTTCAGCTACACCCTCACCAAATTTCAGCTCTCTATGTATAAAGATGGCCGAGTTATAGCCATTTGAAAGTAGCTATGGCGGCCATCTTGGATTTTTGATTTTGATATGGAATATGATAGGAAACATTGTCAGCTATCACCATACCAAGTTTCAACTCAGTATCACTAAAATTGACCATTTTACAGTATTTTGACTTTTTTGCGTTGTCGGCCATCTTGGAAATTAGATTTTCAATTGAAATTTATTAGGGATCATTGTCAGCTACCCATTTGCCATATATAAGTTCCATATCTCCATCAAAATGGCCGCTTCACCTAATTTGCTTGTTCAAATGGCCGCTTCACCTAATTTGCTTGTTTGATTCAAAATGGCCGACTTACCTAATTAACTAGTTTGATTCAAAATGGCCAACTCACCTAATTAGTTGGTTTGATTCAAAATGGCCGACTCACCTAATTACCTGGTTTGATTCAAAATGGCCGACTCACCTAATTAGCTGGTTTGATTCAAAATGGCCGACTCACCTAATTAGTTGGTTTGATTCAAAATGGTCGACTCACTTAATTAGCTGGTTTGATTCAAAATGGCCGACTCACCTAAGTAGATTGTTTGACTACCACCACTGCAGCTCCAACTACCACCACTTCAGCTCCAACTACCACCACTGCAGCTCCAACTACCACCACTGCAGCTCCAACTACCACTGCAGCTCCAACTACCACCACTGCAGCTACAACGACTTACCTAATAACTAGTTTGATTCAAAATGGCCGACTCACCTAATTAGTTGGTTTGATTCAAAATGGCCGACTCACCTAATTAGCTGGTTTGATTCAAAATGGCCGACTCACCTAATTAGCTGGTTTGATTCAAAATGGCCGACTCACCTAATTAGCTGGTTTGATTCAAAATGGCCGACTCACCTAATTAGCTGGTTTGATTCAAAATGGCCGACTCACCTAATTAGCTGGTTTGATTCAAAATGGCCGACTCACCTAATTAGCTGGTTTGATTCAAAATGGCCGACTCACCTAATTAGCTGGATTGATTCAAAATGGCCGACTCACCTAATTAAGTAGTTTGATTCAAAATGGCCGACTCACTTAATTAGCTAGTTCGATTCAAAATGGCTGACTCACCAAATTAGCTAGTTTGATTCAAAATGGCAGACTCACCTAATTAGCTAGTTTGATTCAAAATGGCCGACTCACCTAATTAGCTAGTTTGATTCAAAATGGCCGACTCACCTAATTAGCTAGTTTGATTCAAAATGGCCGACTCACCTAATTAGCTAGTTTGATTCAAAATGGCCGACTCACCTAATTAGCTAGTTTGATTCAAAATGGCCGACTCACCTAATTAGCTAGTTTGATTCAAAATGGCCGACTCACCTAATTAGCTAGTTTGATTCAAAATGGCCGACTCACCTAATTAGCTAGTTTGATTCAAAATGGCCGACTCACCTAATTAGCTAGTTTGATTCAAAATGGCCGACTCACCTAATTAGCTAGTTTGATTCAAAATGGCCGACTCACCTAATTAGCTAGTTTGATTCAAAATGGCCGAGTCACCTAATTAGCTAGTTTGATTCAAAATGGCCAACTCACCTAATGAGCTTGTGTATTGAACCTGCCTTATATATTGGCCGACACAACTAAGTAGCTAGTTTGATTCAAAATGGCTGACTCACTTAATTATGTTGTTTGATTCAAAATGGCCGACTCACCTAATTAGTTAGTTTGATTCAAAATGGCCGTCTCACCTAATTAGCTAGTTTGATTCAAAATGGTAGACTCACCTAATTAGCTAGTTTGATTCAAAATGGCAGACTCACCTAATTCTCTTGTTTGATTCAAAATGGCCGACTCACCTAACTAGCTAGTTTGGTTCAAAATGGCTGACTCATCTAATTAGCTAGTTAGATTCAAAATGGCCGACTCACCTAATGAGCTTGTGTATTGAACCTGCCTTGTATATTGCCTTGTATATCGAACAAAGATGGCGCCCTGATTCAAAATGGCCGCCTCACCTAATGAGCTTGGTTGATTCAAAATGGCCGCCTTACCTAATGAGCTTGTTTGATCCAAAATGGCCGTCTCACCTAACTAGCTTGTGTATTGAACCTACCTTGTATATTGCCTTGTATATTGAACCAAGATGGCGCCCTGATTCAAAATGGCCGCCTCACCTAATGAGCTTGGTTGATCCAAAATGGCCGCCTCTCCTAATGAGCTGGTTTGATCCAAAATGGCCGCCTCACCTAAGTAGCTTGTGTATTGAACCTACCTTGTATATTGCCTTGTATATTGAACCAAGATGGCGCCCTGATTCAAAATGGCCGCCTCACCTAATGAGCTTGGTTGATTCAAAATGGCCGCCTCACCTAATTAGCTACTTTGATTCAAAATGGCCGACTCACCTAATTAGCTAGTTTGATTCAAAATGGCCGTCTCACCTAAGTAGCTTGTGTATTGAACCTGCCCTGTATATTGCCTTGTATATTGAACCAAGATGGCGCCCTGATTCAAAATGGCCGCCTCACCTAATGAGCTTGGTTGATTCAAAATGGCCACCTCAACTAATTATCTAATTTCATCCAAAATGGCCGCCTCATCTAATTAGCTTGTGTATTGAACCTACCTTGTATATTGCCTTGTATATTGAACCAAGATGGCGCCCTGATTCAAAATGGCCGCCTCACCTAATGAGCTTGGTTGATTCAAAATGGCCGACTCACCTAATTAGCTAGTTCTATTCAAAATGGCCGACTCACCTAACTAGCTTGTGTATTGAACCTGCCTTGTATATTGCCTTGTATATTGAACCAAAATGGCGCCCTATGTAACTCAGTTTCTCTGAAAAGTTAAGTCCCATTCATTTCCTATGGGAAATTTACGATTTTTGTTAGCGAAATATTTTGCGATGGTAACTCCGATTGCTTAGAAAAGTAATAGCACACATCTCGGAGTCGGGCCGGTCGTTTTGATATAACTTTTGTGGGGGTGCACGTTACGGTACGAGCCGCATTAACGGAGACGGAAGAATAATAAATAAATAAATAAATAAAGAAACCCTTATTGGGTGGAGAACAATAGGTTGCTGCTTAATGCATTTACAATGCATTTGGCAGCCCCCAATTATGCAGTAAAGCAACGTATTGTTTTTTTCCTCTTTATTGGACATATTTGGACTGATGCAACTTATAGGGCGGTGTGACGTGTACGGCAGAACATACGGTCCATGCAGTAAGTGCTGCTGCACACATTAAAATGAAGGAATGTGTATTGTCTGCTGCCCAATGCTCCATACATGCATCAGGAATGACTCTCGGATACTATCTTGCTAAATTTTAGCTGAACGTCTGTAAAAATTAGGTTAAAGCGTAAAATAAAATGGTAGAAATCGTAAAGTCTTCACCGGAGGTTATTTCTCTTCCTAAAAGTCAACTTTTATTTTTCCTGACTTCAGCTTAGCACACCTCAAACAAAGTCACTATTCTGGGATATAAATTTTTTATGTATTTTTCATGAATAGCAGGACGTTAGTTGTTTTGGCCAGAGGTTTAAAAAGAGAAACCGGGTGAAAGATGGTGTCATAAAGCAGTCGAGTGTGAGCAGAATGACGTGGTTTGAATAATAAATCAAAAAGAGCTCTTTCACTTCACCCGTAACGTTCTTTTAAAGAGAAACAAATAAATCACATAAAACCAGGTGAAAACACTGAATTATGACTTCTTTTACCTTTTCTGCTGTGAGTTTGTGTCCCGAAGGCCAATCTTGATGCTTCATGTGAAGCAAACATCTTAACCTGTCGCAGCATCACTCCTCTGCTGATTCTGAAATGTTTCAGACGAACAGTTTTTAAAACATATCAAAGACTTGAGTTTTTACATTGACAGTTATTTATCAAACACGAGGACAAACGGGCTGTTTCTGTCGATGGTGGAGCCTCCTGGGTCGTCTTCCATGAAGCCCATTATAAATCTACAGCTGGTGCGATCAGAACATCAGGTTCGTTGAACTTCAAGGTTCTTTATTGTCGTTCTCATCACATGTGGTTCATGAGGTGGAATGAAGTTGTGTACTCGAGGTCCCAGCTACACCCAAAAACAGCAAAAATATAAAGTAAAGAAACAGTATCTAAGATATGCGCTAAACAAAAGCTCAATACACCTTAAAATCCAAGATATACAACAAACACTAATAGTGTAAAATAATATGGTATATTAAACAGCAGCCTGAACATGAGTCTGTAGTGAGTAGATGGGTATGGTGAGATGGACAGAGGAGTCCAGTTTGAATAATTTATCCATCCATCTTCTTCCGTTTATCCGGGGTCGGGTCGCGGGGGTAGCAGCCTAAGTAGGGAGGCCCAGACTTCCCTCTCCCCAGCCACTTGGAGCAGCTCCTCCGGGGGAATCCCAAGGCGTTCCCAGGCCAGCCGAGAAACATAGTCCCTCCAGCGTGTCCTGGGTCTTCCTCTGGGTCTCCTCCCGGTGGGACATGCCCGGAACACCTCACCAGGGAGGCGTCCAGGAGGCATCCTAACCAGATGCCCGAGCCACCTCAACTGGCTCCTCTCGATGTGGAGAAGCAGCGGCTCTACTCCGAGTCCCTCCCGGATGACTGAGCTTCTCACCCTATCTCTAAGGGAGAGTCCAGCCACCCTGCGGAGAAAACTCATTTCAGCCGCTTGTATCCGAGATCTCGTTCTTTCGGTCACAACCCAAAGCTCATGACCATAGATGAGGGTGGGAACGTAGATCGATCGGTAAATTGAGAGCTTTGCCTTTTGACTCAGCTCTCTCTTCACCACGACAGACCGGTACAGCGCCCGCTTCACTGCGGACGCTGCACCTATCCGCCTATCGATCTCACGCTCCAGTTTTCCCTCATTCGTGAACAAGACCCCAAGATACTTAAACTCCTCCACTTGGGGCAGGACCTCCTCCCCGACCCGGAGAGGTCATGCTACCCTTTTCCGGCTCAAGACCATGGGCTTGAATAATTTAGTGATGCTTTTTTTTTACCATCCATACTTTCCTCATCAACCTGGGGTCGCATTACCTTTGCGTCCATGTCCTGGGAGGTTGTCTGTTCCATGAATTTTCAGTTTTTTTTTTTTAAATACCTGTAATATTGACAGCTGTAGTCAGATAAACATTAAGTTCCTGGGAGATGGTCTTTTAGTCTTTTACCTTTAATGTATATCTTCTGTCTTCTTTCTGAGCTTTCTCTGCTCCGTGTGGTCACAATAATACCCCCCATGGCTGTTTGTTCACTTTAACTGAAAAGCTCCTGTGATAATAATTGAGGTCAAACATTTAGATTGAACATTACTACTCTTTAAAAAAAAAGAAGTTTGTAGGCTCAATCGTCCAGGTAGATAACACAAAAAGGTGAAATAATTTCATCTGGACCAGTTTCTTTAAGGGAGAAACGTTTCGTCTTCCATCCAGAAGACTTCATCAGTCTGGCCTGCCGACCAGATGTGTCCCATAAGTAGCTTCATGTGTTTCAGGACAACCTCCTGTTGGAATCTCAGAAAAGCCTGCTTCTGAGATTGATGATAATAAATAAATTAAATTATTGAACAAGGCAGCAATTATAAATTATTATTATTAAATAAATTATTATTATTAAAATAAATTAAATTATTGTTTAAATTATTATTTTAAATTTTTTTTTTCTAGAGCTTTAAATGTAGTGAAGTCAAGTGTGTTATTTGCAGATAGAAAATGTAAATGTTGGCTCCACCCCACCTAATTAGAAATGGTAATGTTTTAAAAACTGGGCATGTTAAAACAGGGGGACTCTGTTTCCACACTGCTAACAGAACCATGCTGCTAACAGGACCATGCTGCTAACAGAACCATGCTGCTAACAGAACCATGCTGCTAACAGGACCATGCTGCTAACAGAACCATGCTGCTAACAGGACCATGCTGCTAACAGAACCATGCTGCTAACAGAACCATGCTGCTAACAGAACCATGCTGCTAACAGGACCATGCTGCTAACAGGACCATGCTGCTAACAGGACCATGCTGCTAACAGAACCATGCTGCTAACAGGACCATGCTGCTAACAGAACCATGCTGCTAACAGGACCATGCTGCTAACAGAACCATGCTGCTAACAGAACCATGCTGCTAACAGAACCATGCTGCTAACAGAACCATGCTGCTAACAGGACCATGCTGCTAACAGGACCATGCTGCTAACAGAACCATGCTGCTAACAGGACCATGCTGCTAACAGAACCATGCTGCTAACAGAACCATGCTGCTAACAGGACCATGCTGCTAACAGAACCATGCTGCTAACAGAACCATGCTGCTAACAGAACCATGCTGCTAACAGGACCATGCTGCTAACAGAACCATGCTGCTAACAGGACCATGCTGCTAACAGAACCATGCTGCTAACAGGACCATGCTGCTAACAGAACCATGCTGCTAACAGAACCATGCTGCTAACAGAACCATGCTGCTAACAGGACCATGCTGCTAACAGAACCATGCTGCTAACAGGACCATGCTGCTAACAGAACCATGCTGCTAACAGGACCATGCTGCTAACAGAACCATGCTGCTAACAGAACCATGCTGCTAACAGAACCATGCTGCTAACAGGACCATGCTGCTAACAGAACCATGCTGCTAACAGGACCATGCTGCTAACAGAACCATGCTGCTAACAGAACCATGCTGCTAACAGGACCATGCTGCTAACAGAACCATGCTGCTAACAGAACCATGCTGCTAACAGAACCATGCTGCTAACAGAACCATGCTGCTAACAGAACCATGCTGCTAACAGGACCATGCTGCTAACAGAACCATGCTGCTAACAGAACCATGCTGCTAACAGAACCATGCTGCTAACAGGACCATGCTGCTAACAGAACCATGCTGCTAACAGAACCATGCTGCTAACAGGACCATGCTGCTAACAGGACCATGCTGCTAACAGAACCATGCTGCTAACAGAACCATGCTGCTAACAGAACCATGCTGCTAACAGGACCATGCTGCTAACAGAACCATGCTGCTAACAGAACCATGCTGCTAACAGAACCATGCTGCTAACAGAACCATGCTGCTAACAGAACCATGCTGCTAACAGGACCATGCTGCTAACAGAACCATGCTGCTAACAGAACCATGCTGCTAACAGAACCATGCTGCTAACAGGACCATGCTGCTAACAGAACCATGCTGCTAACAGAACCATGCTGCTAACAGAACCATGCTGCTAACAGAACCATGCTGCTAACAGGACCATGCTGCTAACAGAACCATGCTGCTAACAGAACCATGCTGCTAACAGGACCATGCTGCTAACAGAACCATGCTGCTAACAGAACCATGCTGCTAACAGGACCATGCTGCTAACAGAACCATGCTGCTAACAGAACCATGCTGCTAACAGAACCATGCTGCTAACAGAACCATGCTGCTAACAGGACCATGCTGCTAACAGAACCATGCTGCTAACAGAACCATGCTGCTAACAGAACCATGCTGCTAACAGAACCATGCTGCTAACAGAACCATGCTGCTAACAGAACCATGCTGCTAACAGAACCATGCTGCTAACAGAACCATGCTGCTAACAGAACCATGCTGCTAACAGAACCATGCTGCTAACAGAACCATGCTGCTAACAGAACCATGCTGCTAACAGAACCATGCTGCTAACAGAACCATGCTGCTAACAGGACCATGCTGCTAACAGAACCATGCTGCTAACAGAACCATGCTGCTAACAGAACCATGCTGCTAACAGAACCATGCTGCTAACAGGACCATGCTGCTAACAGAACCATGCTGCTAACAGAACCATGCTGCTAACAGGACCATGCTGCTAACAGAACCATGCTGCTAACAGAACCATGCTGCTAACAGAACCATGCTGCTAACAGAACCATGCTGCTAACAGAACCATGCTGCTAACAGAACCATGCTGCTAACAGAACCATGCTGCTAACAGAACCATGCTGCTAACAGAACCATGCTGCTAACAGAACCATGCTGCTAACAGAACCATGCTGCTAACAGAACCATGCTGCTAACAGGACCATGCTGCTAACAGAACCATGCTGCTAACAGAACCATGCTGCTAACAGAACCATGCTGCTAACAGAACCATGCTGCTAACAGGACCATGCTGCTAACAGAACCATGCTGCTAACAGAACCATGCTGCTAACAGGACCATGCTGCTAACAGGACCATGCTGCTAACAGAACCATGCTGCTAACAGAACCATGCTGCTAACAGAACCATGCTGCTAACAGGACCATGCTGCTAACAGAACCATGCTGCTAACAGAACCATGCTGCTAACAGAACCATGCTGCTAACAGGACCATGCTGCTAACAGAACCATGCTGCTAACAGAACCATGCTGCTAACAGAACCATGCTGCTAACAGGACCATGCTGCTAACAGAACCATGCTGCTAACAGAACCATGCTGCTAACAGAACCATGCTGCTAACAGAACCATGCTGCTAACAGGACCATGCTGCTAACAGAACCATGCTGCTAACAGGACCATGCTGCTAACAGAACCATGCTGCTAACAGAACCATGCTGCTAACAGAACCATGCTGCTAACAGGACCATGCTGCTAACAGAACCATGCTGCTAACAGAACCATGCTGCTAACAGAACCATGCTGCTAACAGGACCATGCTGCTAACAGAACCATGCTGCTAACAGGACCATGCTGCTAACAGAACCATGCTGCTAACAGGACCATGCTGCTAACAGAACCATGCTGCTAACAGAACCATGCTGCTAACAGAACCATGCTGCTAACAGAACCATGCTGCTAACAGAACCATGCTGCTAACAGAACCATGCTGCTAACAGAACCATGCTGCTAACAGGACCATGCTGCTAACAGGACCATGCTGCTAACAGAACCATGCTGCTAACAGAACCATGCTGCTAACAGGACCATGCTGCTAACAGAACCATGCTGCTAACAGAACCATGCTGCTAACAGAACCATGCTGCTAACAGGACCATGCTGCTAACAGAACCATGCTGCTAACAGAACCATGCTGCTAACAGAACCATGCTGCTAACAGGACCATGCTGCTAACAGAACCATGCTGCTAACAGAACCATGCTGCTAACAGGACCATGCTGCTAACAGGACCATGCTGCTAACAGAACCATGCTGCTAACAGGACCATGCTGCTAACAGGACCATGCTGCTAACAGGACCATGCTGCTAACAGAACCATGCTGCTAACAGAACCATGCTGCTAACAGAACCATGCTGCTAACAGGACCATGCTGCTAACAGAACCATGCTGCTAACAGAACCATGCTGCTAACAGGACCATGCTGCTAACAGGACCATGCTGCTAACAGGACCATGCTGCTAACAGAACCATGCTGCTAACAGAACCATGCTGCTAACAGAACCATGCTGCTAACAGGACCATGCTGCTAACAGAACCATGCTGCTAACAGAACCATGCTGCTAACAGGACCATGCTGCTAACAGAACCATGCTGCTAACAGAACCATGCTGCTAACAGAACCATGCTGCTAACAGGACCATGCTGCTAACAGAACCATGCTGCTAACAGAACCATGCTGCTAACAGAACCATGCTGCTAACAGGACCATGCTGCTAACAGAACCATGCTGCTAACAGAACCATGCTGCTAACAGGACCATGCTGCTAACGGGTCCATGCTGCTAACGGGACCATGCTGCTAAGGACCACACTGCTAACAGGACCATGCTACTAACAGAACCATGTTGCTGGCAGAACCATGTTGCCAAAAGGACAACATTGCTAACAAAACCATGCTGCTAACAGGACCACACTGCTAACAGGACCATGCTGCTAACAGAACCATGCTAACAGGACAACACTGCTAACAGAACCACACTGCTAACAGGACCATGCTGCAAACATGTCCAAGCTGCTAACAGGACCATGCTGCTAACAGAAGGCTGCTAACAGGACAACATTGCTAACAGGACCATGCTGCTAAAAGGACCACACTGCTAACAGTACCATGCTGCTAACAGAACCATGCTAACAGGACAACATAGCTAAAAGGACCATGCTGCTAACAGAATGCTGCTAACAGGATCACACTGTTAACAGGACCACGATGCTAAGAGTAACAGTGCTTATAAAACAGTTTTTTTTTATTTGAATTGCTTTTTATTGTTGTATATGTCTGCATTTTATGTTTTCTGTCTAAAACAGGTCTCTCTTGAAAATGAGTCCTCGTGACCCACCAAGCAGTAAGCTTCTAAACTGGACAAACCAGTTTGCTGGAGCCAAGATAGTTTCTGGGGGGCGCCCCCTGTCAAAGTTTACTGCTTTGTGAGAAAACAGTTTACTGGAACTCCTCAGACTGATGAAGCCCTACGGATAGAGGGCGAAACATCTCTATAAACAATAAACTGTCCAGCTGTCCCGACTGAGTTATTGGATTTTACACCTGGATTATTGAGCATGAACTTAGTTTGGCTGTGTCTGCCTGGGAGGAGTCGACGAGGGACAGGGCGGCCCCCAGAAACCATCTTAGCTCCATCAAACTGGTTTGTCCACTTAAGAGGTTTACTGCTTGGTGGTGAAACAGTTTAACTCCTCAGACTGATGAAGCCCTCTGGATAGAGGACAAAACGTCTCTATAAAAAGAAACTGTCCAGATGGCCTGACTGAGAATTATTGGATGAATTCAAAATCTTACTTACTTCTTACTTACTACAAAGCTCTCAACAACCTAGAGCCATCTTATAATAAAGATCTTATTGTTCCATATTTTCCTAACTGAGCACTTCACTCTCAGACTGCAGTTTACTTGTGGTTCCTAGTTTCAGCAGCAGAATGGGAGGAAGATCTTTCAGTTCTCAGGCTCCTCTCTTGTGGAACCAACTTCCAGTTTCTGTCCATGAGGCTGACACATTGTCCTTTTTGATCAATCTTAGGGTTGGCTTGTTATGCTGCTATATGGGGCAGCCGTGGCGTAGTGGTAATGGCAGTCGTCCCCCGATCGGAAGGTTGGCAGTTCGAATCCCGGTTCCCCACACCATGTGTCGTTGTGTCTTTGGGCAAGACACTTAACCCCAAGTTGCTCCCGGTAGGACTGGATGGCGCTTTGCATGGCAGTCCGTCGCTACCGGTGTATGAATGTGTGTATGAATGGGTGAATGGTTGGTATTGTAAAGCACTTTGGGGCCCCTCATAGGGGGCTGGAAAGCGCTATATAAATAAGCTCCATTTACCATATAGACTTAGACTACTAGAGGACAAATCAATTAAATTTTCTTAAATGAATTGTTAAAATTGAATACAGTAGATTTCATTTGATACTATTTCTATCTTAACATGTGATTCTTGACCTGCCATTGTGTATCTATTCCTCCTTCCTTTCTTGTTATTTTGTATTATTTTGTTCATGCTCTACAGGTATGTGTCTTTTTTAATGTCCCCCTGGGGATAAATAGTTTTTTTTAATTGAATTTGAATTGAATTGAATTGACTTCCTGTTCCTATCAAACCCAGCTGGCCGCTTGTTCTGCTTCTTCTTACTCATGAGAGTTTTTCCTTTCCACTGTTGCCTTTGTGCTTGCTCAATGACCTGAGACTACTTCTGTTGTGACTTGGCGCTTTATAAATAAACTGAATTGAATTAAGTGGGACATATGATGAGGTTTTTTTTTTTTCATGTTTCCCTGGTTTCACCTTATAACTTTTCGTAAAGGCTTTTTAATTTATTTCTCCTCCAGTTTATCTTATTTGAGCCAACAACAATGATGATGATGATGATGATGATGGTGGAACGTGGGACTGGGCTCGTCTCAGGTGGTCAGCGGTGCAGAGCAGGACTCCATCAGTCCTTGGGAAAAGGTCTGACTCAGAGGAAGGTCTGACGTGATGGGATGTGGTGAGTGTTCGTCCCACAGCACAACGTGCAGCTGCCTCGTTCTGGCAGCAGGTGCACAGCTGCTTCAGCCCAACATCTGGGCAGACCTCCAGATAATTCTCTCCATATTTAGCATATTTGCTTTGGGTACGGAGATTAACCCCACAAACAGAAGGAGGCAGCGGATGTTCTCCAGCAGGACGGAGCAGAATGGCACGACAGGAATCTTTTGTTTTTTCCTCTTGGACATGGAAATGTTTCCCATCAGACCCAACGATGTAAAGCTGCACTCATCTGAGCGGATCAAACTGATGTAAACGACTCGATGAATGAATGACTCGATGAATGAATGACTCTATGAATGAATGACTCGATGAATGAATGACTCGATGAATAAATGACTCGATTAATGAATTACTTGATGAATAAATGACTAGATGAATGAATGACTCAATTAATAAATGACTCGATTAATAAATGACTCGATGAATGAATGACTCGATGAATGAATGACTCGATGAATGAATGACTCGAATAAATGTACCGGTATGAGATTTTAAAAAATTGTTCTGTTACATAACTCTGACGTACAACAGTGTTCCTACACTTTACTGAGTCTCTGATGGCCGCCTGCTGATGAAAGCCTCCATCGCCCCAAAGGTCAGGACTGTTTTACTCACATCTCAGTGATCTTGTGTAACTTGGCTTCTTTCTTCCTCGAGGTTCAGTGATTTGTCTTGGACGACTGAAGCTCCTCTCACATAAAGAGACAAATCAAAAGCAGCTCAGAAATGGGTTCCAATTAGCCTGGATAAAACCAGACCCTTGTCCTTCACTTTGCTTCATACTAGGGTCTGGGACTTCTCCCATAGACAACGATTTCTCCGGTAGATTTTTGACCGGACCAATCAGAGAACAGAAGGCGGAGTTTTGTTAGTTTAGCCTGGCGAGGTCCAGGCTATTCAGATAAATAGCTCAGAAACCACTCGGTGGATATTTTTTCTGCTACCAGTGTGTAATTATATGGCTCTAATTTACTGACTGTTGGCCTGGATGAAACATTTGAGATAAAATTCGATTTTTTATAATTTATTTTCGTAGCGCACCCGAGGCTGTTTGGAAAATGTCAAACCGAAACAATTTAAATCCAGCAGATTTGACCATTTCGTGAATTGATTTAGGAACTGTTAAGCTCAGGAACACTTCTGATATAACGTCAGCTAAGAAATATATTTTTTCTCAGCAAAGAAATAATAGTTTTTTACCTTGTTTTCTTGAAAATTCCTTCGTGGCGGCAGCCATTTTAACTGACGACGTCAGTCGACGTCGTTCAAAACTCCGCCTTCTGTTCTCTGATTGGTCCGGTCAAAAATCTACCGGAGAAATCGTTGTCTATGGGAGAAGTCCCAGACCCTAGTACGAAGCGAAGTGAAGGACAAGGGTCTGGTTTTAACCAGGCTAGGTTCCAATGGGTTCCCACTCTGTACTTTATTACAGCTCTAACATCTTCAGCTGTTTCAAAAAGATTCAGCTCATTTAGGACTTCACAGCAAAGACGTTCAATTTGTAACTTTTACGCCAAAATTACACTACATGCGTTCCGGCTCCGCCCCGCTCCGGTCCGACCTCCGCAGCAAATACGCACCCATTATAATCAATGACAGAATTTACACTGGCTCCGCACGGCGGCAGCGAGCTGCGCCGAGCGGACGGCAGTCCGTCAAAATTAGAAATTTTTCTATTTCTGCCGGACGCCGGAGATGTGCCGGAGTCAACTTTTGAAGATTACGTCGCACCAACAGGAAAAGGAACGAGCACAACTTCCGTATTTACAAAATAAAATCACCACGGGCGGACTAATCCTAGCTCTATACGGATTTATTTGTACAAAAATGCTTTCAAACTATCATTTATGACTACGCCTACAAACGCAATACAAGAAATAAATAAATAAATAAAGTATTTTATTCTGAAATGTAATACATCACTTCCTGTTGCTCAAACCATGTCCTGTCGCTCATTTACGAGAGAAGATCAAGGCAGCAGTCTCTACTGTTGTTCTCCTTCTTCCACCGAATGAATTGTTTTGTTCTGACTTACTTATTTATCACTTGATTTATCGCGCGATCTCGCAATTCCCGCGCATGCGTCTCAGAGCGGCGCATCCATGCGGACCTGAGCTGAGCGGAGGAAGTGGAAATTGGACTCGCTCAGCTGCGACCTGCGGAGCGGAGCGGAGCCGCATGTAGTGTAATTTTGGCGTTAGACTTTATTAGCTTTTTTTGCTCATGAAACTACTTTAAGTCCTGAAAGCACTTACTTCCTTGCTCATTTTAACTATACCGTTCTGATCAATGTAGTTTTCCACAACTGTTTTGCTAATTTTAGCTGTTTTGTTCATTTATATGGCTACAGTTTAGTTTAAATTGTTTTATGTACTGTTTTCTCATTTTAGCATTCAGCTGTTTTATTGCTAGTTTTAGCTTTTAGCTACTGTTTTGCTCATTTTCCCATTTAAGTGGTTTTAATTTTCAACCATTGATTGTATAATTTTATTTTGCTTGTTTTATTTTGCTCTTAGCTACTTTTATGCTAATTGTTCTTGCTTTATCGTTTTAGCTTTCAGCCACTTTTCTGCTGATTTTAGCTCTTAGTGACTGTTCCGATCATTTAGCTTGTTTTGATCATTTTAATGTTAACAATTCATTTCCACTTTGTTCATCATCCATCCATTTTCATCCGCTTATCCGGGGTCGGGTCGCGGGGGTAGCAGCCTAAGTAGGGAGGCCCAGACTTCCCTCTCCCCAGCCACTTGGAGCAGCTCCTCTGGGGGAATCCCAAGGCGTTCCCAGGCCAGCCGAGAAACATAGTCCCTCCAGCGTGTCCTGGGTCTTCCTCTGGGTCTCCTCCCGGTGGGACATGCCCGGAACACCTCACCAGGGAGGCGTCCAGGAGGCATCCTAACCAGATGCCCGAGCCACCTCAACTGGCTCCTCTCGATGTGGAGAAGCAGCGGCTCTACTCCGAGTCCCTCCCGGATGACTGAGCTTCTCACCCTATCTCTAAGGGAGAGTCCAGACACCCTGCGGAGAAAACTCATTTCAGCCGCTTGTATCCGAGATCTCGTTCTTTCGGTCACAACCCAAAGCTCATGACCATAGATGAGGGTGGGAACGTAGATCGATCGGTAAATTGAGAGCTTTGCCTTTCGACTCAGCTCTCTCTTCACCACGACAGACCGGTACAGCGCCCGCTTCACTGCGGACGCTGCACCTATCCGCCTATCGATCTCACGCTCCAGTTTTCCCTCATTCGTGAACAAGACCCCGAGATACTTAAACTCCTCCACTTGGGGCAGGACCTCCTCCCCGACCCGGAGAGGGCATGCTACCCTTTTCCGGCTCAAGACCATGGCCTCGGATTTGGAGGAACTGATCCTCATCCCGGCCGCATCACACTCGGCTGCAAACCGCTCCAGTGAAAGTTGTAAATCACGAACTGATGAAGCCAGTAGGACCACATCATCTGCAAAAAACAGAGAAGCGATTCTAAGGCCACCAAAACGGATCCTCTCAACACCTTGGCTGCGCCTAGAAATTCTGTCCATAAAAGTTATGAACAGAATCGGTGACAAAGGGCAACCTTGGCGGAGTCCAACTCTCACTGGAAACGAGCCTGACTTACTGCCGGCAATGCGGACCAAGCTCTGACACCGGTCGTACAGGGACCTAACAGCCCATATCAATGGGCCTGGTACCCCATACTCCCGGAGTACCCCCACAGAACCCCCCGAGGGACGCGGTCGAATGCCTTTTCCAAGTCCACAAAGCACATGTAAACTGGTTGGGCAAACTCCCACGCACCCTCCAGGACCCTGCTGAGGGTGTAGAGCTGGTCTAGTGTTCCACGACCAGGACGAAAACCACACTGCTCCTCCTGAATCCGAGGTTCGACTATCCGACGGACCCTCCTCTCCAGAACCCCTGAATAGACCTTACCAGGGAGGCTTAAGAGTGTGATCCCCCTATAGTTGGAACACACCCTACGGTCCCCCTTTTTGAATAGGGGAACCACCACCCCAGTCTGCCAATCCAAGGGAACTGCCCCCGATGTCCACGCGATATTGCAGAGTCGCGTAAGCCAACACAACCCCACAACATCCAGAGCCCTAAGGAACTCAGGGCGAATCTCATCCACCCCCGGAGCCCTGCCACCGCGGAGCTTTTTAACCACCTCGGTGACCTCAGCACCAGAGATTGGAGAGCCCGACCCAAAGTCCCCAGGCTCCGCTTCCTCAGTGGAAGACGTGCCAGTAGGATTGAGGAGGTCTTCGAAGTATTCCGCCCACCGACTCACAACATCCCGAGTTGAGGTCAACAGCACGCCATCCCCACCATAAATGGTGTTGGTCGCGTACCGCTTTCCCCCCCTGAGACGCCGGATGGTGGACCAGAATCGCCTCGAAGCCGTACGGAAGTCATTCTCCATGGCCTCTCCGAACTCCTCCCACGCCCGAGTTTTTGCCTCAGCAACCACCCGAGCCGCATGCCGCTTGGACTGTCGGTACCTATCTGCTGCTTCCGGGGTCCCACAGGCCAAAAAGGCCCAATAGGACTCCTTCTTCAGCTTGACAGCATCCCTCACCGCCGGTGTCCACCACCGGGTTCGAGGGTTGCCACCACGACAGGCACCAACAACCTTGCGGCCACAACTCTGATAAGCTGCCTCGACAATAGAGGCGCGGAACATGGCCCACTCGGACTCAATGTCCCCCGCCTCCCTCGGAACGTGTTCAAAGCTCTCCCGGAGGTGGGAGTTAAAGCTCCGTCTTACGGGAGACTCTGCCAGACGTTCCCAGCAGACCCTCACAATACGTTTGGGTCTGCCAGGTCTGACCGGCATCCTCCCCCACCATCGGAGCCAACTCACCACCAGGTAGTGGTCAGTGGACAGCTCCGCCCCTCTCTTCACCCGAGTGTCCAGGACATGCGGCGGCAGATCAGATGAGACGACAACAAAGTCGATCATCGAACTGCGACCTAGGGTGTCCTGGTGCCAAGAGCACATATGTACACCCTTATGCCTGAACATGGTGTTCGTTATGGACAATCCATGACGAGCACAGAAGTCCAATAACAGAACACCACTCGGGTTCAGATCAGGGGGGCCGTTCCTCCCAACCACACCCCTCCAGGTCTCACTGTCATTGCCCACGTGAGCGTTGAAGTCCCCCAGTAGAACAAGGGAGTCCCCAGGAGGTGCACTCTCCAATACCCCCTCCAAGGACTCCAAAAAGGGTGGGTAATCTGCGCTGCCGTTTGGCGCATAGGCACAAACAACAGTCAGAGCCCGTCCCCCCACACGTAGGCGAAGGGAGGCTACCCTCTCGTTCACCGGGGTGAACCCCAACGTACAGGCACCAAGATGGGGGGCAACAAGTATGCCCACTCCTGCTCGGCGCCTCTCACCAGGGGCAACTCCAGAGTGGAAGAGTGTCCAACCCCTCTCAAGGAAACTGGTTCCAGAGCCAGAGCCATGCGTTGAGGTGAGTCCGACTATTTCTAGCCGGAACCTCTCAACCTCACACACTAGCTCAGGCTCCTTCCCCACCAGAGAGGTGACATTCCATGTCCCAATGGCCAGCTTCTGTAGCCGAGGATCAGACCGCCAGGGTCCCCGCCCTCGGCCACCACCCATCCCACATTGCACCCGACCCCTTTGGCCCCTCCCATAGGTGGTGAGCCCATGGGAAGGGGGACCCACGTCTCCTCTTCGGGCTGTGCCCGGCCGAGCTCCATGGGTAAAAGCCCGGCCACCAGGCGCTCGCCAACGTGCCCCACCTCCGGGCCTGGCTCCAGAGTGGGGCCCCGGTGACCCGCGTCCGGGCGAGGGAACATTGTATCCATTAATTGTACTCATCATAAGGGGTTTTTGGGCTGCACTTTGTCTGGTCCCTCACCTAGGACCTGTCTGCCTTGGGTGACCCTTCTAGGGGCATGAAGCCCCTGACAGCATAGCTCCTAGGATCATTGGGACACTCAAACCCCTCCACCACGGTAAGGTGGCAGCCCAGGGAGGAGTTTGTTCATCATATTTACAGTAAAACTCTTCGAGCGCTCGGCGTTGTCTCAGCATTTTTCACAGAAAGTGTAATTTCTCTACTTTTACTGATCCTCTGACTAACGTTCAACCAGATCATGGAGTCCCACCCCAGAAAGTGATGTCAGCTGCCAGCATGCACCGAAGCATGAATCAGCCCAACTCCACATGAGCTTATCCAAACACTGCTGGCTCATGAGAATATGGAGTCATGGGTTTGGGGTGGAAGTGGCCCACAGTTTTCTTTTACAGCCAAATGAGTCCTGAAATGAAAAACTCACATTTTAGTATCAGCTGACCAGTACCATGTGCAGGCTCAAGTCGGGATGTTGTTTCGGACTGGAACCAGATGAATTGGTCATGGGCGTCCGGGTGCATTTTGGACACATGAGGCAGGAGAGACAGAGATAGACGTTTGGAATGTGGACGGCTTGTGCAACTTAGCTACGGAGATGAGACAATTCTGAGAATAGTTTATTTGGAGTGAAAAAGGGGGCCAT
Source organism: Garcialebias charrua (assembly GCA_038048925.1). Lineage (NCBI taxonomy): Eukaryota > Metazoa > Chordata > Actinopteri > Cyprinodontiformes > Rivulidae > Garcialebias > Garcialebias charrua. The sequence continues at coordinate 11,903 of JBBPBX010036541.1, read as the reverse complement.
CTTTTATTGACTTCTGGGACATAAATAACTCTTAAAAGAAGAACATGTGAACAGCTACCAGTAATCTGTTGATCAAACTGCGGGACAACATTCCTGACAAACCCTGCAACAAAAACAGTTTTTTGCTCCAGTTGAGCTGTAGCTCAAGCGGACAAAGAGCTCCATGAAATCTTTTCATCACAGTAAATCTGTGGTTAGCTCGAGATCCTATCTGCGGCCCGCTGGTGCAGATCGTGGATGGTGTCAGGTTGTTATCTCATCTTCTCAACAATCAACTCAGCATGAACCCTCTTCTCTTTTGGCTCCACGTCTCCTCTTGAAGAAGAAGAACTGAGTGACGCAGGTTTTCATGTGCAGGCCAGGCTGGCAGACATGAGACAAAAACAAGCACCCGTGGTTTCACCCAGTTGCACCCAGTTACAGCGTTCCTGTAAGTGAAACGTGACGGAGGAAGACGAGGGTGAGGCGTACGTGAGGGAACAGACACCCGTTGTTGCTGACATGGACTTGTTTTGACATTAGAACCTCCTGCGTGTCGAGTCGATCAATCATTTGGACCAGAACGAGGCAGAACTAAAGAGACGACAGATACTTCTCAAACCCTTTCAGAGTTTTCACTCAACAAAGAGTTTGTATTGTTTGGGGCACGAGTGTTTTAAGAACAGTTATGGATTGTCACCAACTCTAGATGTCATCAACTTGGTCTCCAGTTCTAATGTTAATAACCTTGATGTGATTTTTTATTAATAATGTTACCAGGACCACTTTCTTCCACCTGCACAATATTACTATACATTACTATATACTCTCTCTCTCTCTCTCTCTCTCTCTCTCTCTCTCTCTCTCTCTCTCTCTCTCTCTCTCTCTCTCTCTCTCTCTCTCTTTGGGAAAGAAAGTCCTGTACACTATTTGTGTGAAGGTCCTGAACTTACGCTCGTTGGCAGAAGTGGCGGTGTCGAAGTGGACTGGGTTTTTTGACACCGGCTCTACCCCGAGAGGCTGTTGGCGGTCCCTGTACAAGTCCCCCATTGAGAAACGGATGGGCGACCTCCAGTGGAGGATTGTGCATGGGGCCATAGCTACAAACAGGTATCTGGCACACCTTAATCCTGACATTAGTGTTTCATGTCCTTATTGTTCCCAAGAAGAAACATTGTACCATATTTTTATTGAATGCTTACGACTGAATCCTTTACTTGTTCTTTTGGATAATCTGTTTGGTGGTTTGGGTGTACAGTTCTCTAACCAAATTTTTATCTATGGTCCACGGTACAGCGCAAAGAAAAAACAAGTTCACATTCTCTTAAATTTCATTTCTGGTACTGCAAAATTGGCAATATGGATATCAAGAAGGAACAAAATCAATCAGCAACAAACAGATGATGCTCGTGTTTTATTTGAAAGACTGGTAATTGCTCGAGTCCGTGTGGAATTTGAGTATTTTAAGTTGACAAAAAACATGGACGTCTTTGTTAATAAGTGGGGTATTAACAATGTTTTGTGTTCAGTGGATGACTCATGTTTAGTATTTACTTTTTGATTAAAAAAAAAAACTTTTACCATGTATGACAAAAAACATGGATGCCTTTGTTAATAAGTGGGGTATTAACAATGTTTTGTGTTCAGTGGATGACTCATGTTTAGTATTTACTTTGATTTCTTAACTTTTACCATGTTTTATCTGTATTGACTGTTGGAGTGTGAAATAAAAGACTTTTAAAACTCAAAACTCTCTCTCTCTCTCTCTCTCTCTCTCTCTCTCTCTCTCTCTCTGACGATGTAGAGTGACCAGATCTGTAAATTACATAATACTGAAACTATCTACAACGTCTTCAGCTGATCCAAAACGCTGCTGCCGGAGCTCTGATGACCTCATTTCTTTCTTACTTCTATCAAACAAACATCACTACAAATAACAAAAGCTCTTATTGTTCTTTATTTCATAACAAAACAAACAAAACCTTCACTCTCAGACTACAGGTTTACAGGTGATAAACCTGCAGCTGCCCCACTCTGGGCCCTTGAGCAAGGCACTTAATCCCATCTGCTCCAAAACACGTCTCATGACATGAATAAAACAGAAACTACACCTGGACCACAGAAACTACACCTGGACCATAGAAACTGCACCTGGACCACAAAAACTACACCTGGACCACAAAAACTACACCTGGACCACAGAAACTACACCTGGTCCATATTACACCTGAACAACCACAGAAACTACACCTGGACCATAGAAACTACACCTGGACCATAGAAACTGCACCTGGACCACAGAAACTACACTTGGACCACATAAACTACACATGGACCACAGAAACTACACCTGGTCCATATGAAACTACACCTGGACCATATGAAACTACACCTGGACCACAAAAACTACACCTGGACCACAGAAACTACACCTGGTCCATACTACACCTGAACCACAGAAACTACACCTGGACCATAGAAACTACACCTGGACCATAGAAACTGCACCTGGGCCATAGAAACTGCACCTGGACCATAGAAACTGCACCTGGGCCATAGAAACTGCACCTGGGCCACATAAACTACACCTGGACCACAGAAACTGCACATGGTCCATATGAAACTACACCTGGACCATATGAAACTACACCTGGTCCATACTACACCTGAACCACCTGAACCACAGAAACTACACCTGGACCATAGAAACTGCACCTGGACCATAGAAACTGCACCTGGACCACATAAACTACACCTGGACCACAGAAACTACACCTGGACCACAGAAACTACACATGGTCCATATGAAACTACACTTGGACTACAAAAACTACACCTGGACCACAAAAACTGCACCTGGACCACAGAAACTACACCTGGTCCATACTACACCTGAACCACAGAAACTACACCTGGACCATAGAAACTGCACCTGGACCACATAAACTACACATGGTCCATATGAAACTACACCTGGACCATAACTACACCTGGACCACAAAAACGACACCTGGACCACAGAAACTACACCTGGACCACAGAAACTACACCTGGACCACAGAAACTACACCTGAACCACAGAAACTACACCTGAACCACAGAAACTACACCTGGACCACAGAAACTACACCTGAACCACAGAAACTACACCTGGACCATAGAAACTGCACCTGGACCACATAAACTACACATGGTCCATATGAAACTACACCTGGACCATATGAAACTACACCTGGACCACAAAAACTACACCTGGACCACAGAAACTACACCTGGACCACCGAAACTACACCATATAAACTACTCCTGGACCACAGAAACTACACCTGGTCCATATAAACTACACCTGGACCACAGAAACTACACCTGGTCCATATGAAACTACACCTGTACCATATGAAACTACACCTGGACCAGAGTAGCTACACCTGGACCACAGAAACTACACCTGGGTCCATATAAACTACACCTGGTCCATATAAACTACACCTGGTCCATAATGAAACTACACCTGGACTACAGAAACTACACCTGGACCACAGAAACTACACCTGGACCACAGAAACTACACCTGGACCACAGAAACTACACCTGGACCACAGAAACTACACCTGGACCACAGAAACTACACCTGGACCACAGAAACTACACCTGGACCACAGAAACTACACCTGGACCACAGAAACTACACCTGGACCACAGAAACTACACCTGGACCACAGAAACTACACCTGGACCACAGAAACTACACCTGGACCACAGAAACTACACCTGGACCACAGAAACTACACCTGGACCACAGAAACTACACCTGGACCACAGAAACTACACCTGGACCACAGAAACTACACCTGGACCACAGAAACTACACCTGAACCACATAAACTACACCTGGACCATAGAAACTACACCTGGACCACATAAACTACGCCTGGACCACAGAAACTACACCTGAACCACATAAACTACACCTGGACCATAGAAACTGCACCTGGACCACATAAACTACACCTGGACCATATGAAACTACACCTGGAGCACAAAAACTACACCTGGACCACCGAAACTACACCATATAAACTACACCTGGACCACAGAAACTACACCTGGTCCATATAAACTACACCTGGTCCATAATGAAACTACACCTGGTCCATATAAAACTACACCTGGTCCATATAAAACTACACCTGGTCCATATAAAACTAAACCTGGTCCATATAAAACTACACCTGGTCCATATCAAACTACCGTACACCTGGACCAGTCCTTACATGTTTGTTTCTCCTCCATCTCCAGCTGGTCGAAGGGGCTCATCCTGGTTCTTCTGGAGGTTTTTTTCTGTTAAATGGAGTCATTCCTTCCCACTGTCACTGATGTTCTGCTCAGGACAGAAGACTGTGATGAAGATTCAACACAACAACGTGACGACTTTTTGAAGTAGACTATTTGAGCTAATCTGTACTTTGTAATGTTCGGCATGTGAATGTATTATAATAAAAACTGGTTGTAATGAGATTTAAATAGATTTTGGATTTGAACTTGTTTTCTGCTGTGAATTATATGAATCAACTAAATTTATTTAAATTGTGTCAAACAAAACAAAACAAAAAATCTGGTGTTTTGTTCCCACTAAAACATATTTTTGGACATTCATGTGTGATCTTGTAACATAATAATAAAAAAACAGAAATAATTTGCTTTGTGTATGCACTGATGGTAAAAGACATGTACTGATGAGTCTGAAGCACATTTTACTGGATGTTGGGGACATTTAAAGAATGAAAACCTTCCATCTGCACTTAAAGCCAACAGTTATTTGATGCTTGTCAAATTTAAAATAAAACCGCAGCTGAAACCAGTGGAGGGGGCAACAAACTGAAAGTCCATCCATGTCCTGGTTTATTCTGTGGTTTCAGCCCAACAGGCTTTCTGCTTCGCTTCGTTTCAATCTCATCCTGTTTGCAGGTGACCTCTGCTGGAGCAGCAAGACATGCACAAAGTTTCAAAGTAAAAATGAACATTCACTCTCTAGTGTTATTTAAATCAATCATTAGCATAAATTAAAATCACAACTTTGGGGCAAAATCTGCAAAAGATATTAAAATGTTAATTAGATTAGCTGCTTCAGGTGAAGGCATACTGAAATGATGCAAACATGAAGATTAAAGCGTAACACAAGCAGCAAAAAGATGTCGAACAGCATTGAACAGTGAAGTTGGTTTCAAATTTATGTTTGTGTTTGTTTGTTTGTTGTCATTTATTCATGCGTTTCCTGATGGGTTTTTCTTCAAGGTTCAAGGTGACATGCAGATATTTCAACTTCAACTTTATTGTTAGGTCTCCGAGGGGCAATTCTTTTACAGCAGGTAATGGTAATAGTAGTGAGACAGGCAGCCAACAAATTCATTCATGCAAACTAGAATATTAAACAGGATAAAAGAATAAAAAAGAATAAAAGAAGTACCTCGATTACTGATTAAAATACAAGAGACATTTCAGAAGGTACAACTTAAGAAGAGCAAATAGTTCATCCTTAAAAACATTAGGTAAGATTCAAGATAAGAATACTGTAATAACGCCAACACTGCAGACGGAGTCCAGCCAAACGGGGTTTATTCAGAAACAGGGAAGAGCTGCTATACTATACCGAGGCTGCAGCTCATGCCTCGAAAGAAAACGCGGTACGCACGCGAGCGAACACACTGCTAGCTGCCTGCTAACAACAACACGCTCTCGGACCCGTCTTCTTCGTCTCTCTGTTCCCGGTCCCTCCTCCCTGCTCCACCCCTCCCCTACCCCCACGACCAGTCCAACACATGAGGGCGGGGGTCAACAGAATCACAACAACTCAATAGAACACAGTATAACTCAACAAATACACAGAAACACTTGGACCCAAAGCAGAACCAACACAGGGTTGTTACACTACCCCCCCACTACACCCTCGCCCACGAGGGGACAGACAAAGTCATCAAACCGTCTTGGAGCCCTCCTCGTCCGCTGCGGGCGAGCTCCCAGCAGCGCTACAGGCCCTGCGGCAGGGGCATCAGCCGATGTCTGTGATAAGGCTTCTGGGGAGGTTGGCGGACGCACCAGAGACCCTGACCATTGGCCTTCTGGGGACTGAGGTGCAGACCTGCCTTGATAGGGGGCCAACCTGTCCCTGTGCAGAGCTACTCTTCTCCTGTTCTGGGGCATCTGCACTCTGTAGACCACCTCCCCCAGGCGCTCCAACACTCTGCAGGGACCCACCCACTGACTGTCCAGCTTCGGGCACCGTCCCTTCTTCCTACGAGGGTTGTACACCCAGACCAGCTCCCCTGGAGTGAAGTGTCGGCCCTTAGCCCTTACATCATAGTTCCGTTTCTGGCGCATGCCTGCTTGCTCCTGTTGCCTCCGGGCAAACGCATGGGCCGTCTCTAACCTGTCCTGAAGTTTCCGGGCATACTCGGGACCCGCTGGAACATCAGGTGCATCCGGCGGGCGCCCGAAGGACAGTTCGGCTGGTGTGCGCAGCTCCCTCCCCAACATGAGGAGCGATGGGGTGCATGCCGTGGAGTCCTGTACAGCTGAGCGGCATGCCATTAGCACCAGTGGCAGGTGCTCGTCCCAGTCCCGCTGATGCTCTGCTGTGAGGATGGCCAGCTGCTGTCCCAGGGTGCGGTGGAGCCTTTCCACTAGGCCGTCGCTCTGGGGATGTAATGGTGTCGTTCTTGTTTTGTGGATGCCAAGGCGGCTGCACATGGTAGAAAACACCCGTGACTCAAAATTTCTCCCCTGGTCACTATGAATACTGTCTGGTACCCCAAACCTGCTAATCAGGCCCCCAACCAAAGCATCTGCCACAGTCTCTGCTTCCTGATCAGGGATGGCGTACGCCTCCGGCCATTTTGTAAAATAGTCTATAGCCGACAGGACATAACAGTTTCCCCTGTCTGAGCGTGGTAGGGGGCCCATGATGTCCACGGCCACTCGTTCCATCGGGGCTCCTACAACAAACTGTTGTAGGCGAGCGTGAGACTGACCCGTCGGCCCCTTCCGTGCCGTGCAGAGGTCACAGCAGCGGCAGAAATCCTCCACATCCCTCCTACACTGGCCCCAATAAAACCCCTGTCGGAGGCGACGGAGAGTTTTTGTGACACCAAAATGTCCAGACCCAGACGCTCCATGCACGCCCTGCAGGACTACGTCTTTCAGGCCTTTTGGGACTACAGTCTGCCACCGCTCCTCACCTGTGGAAGGGTTCTTCCATGACCTCTGCAGTACTCCATCTTCCAGTCGCAGAGCCTCAAACTTGGACCACAACCCTTTAGTTGCCAGCGAGAGTCCAGCAACCTCCTCCCACGGCGGCTTCAGTTGCCTCTCCACCCACTGCAACACAGGCTGGATGTCAGGGTCCTGTTCCTGATGGTGCCTCCAGCTGTCTGTGCCAACCACCTGCAGCTCTCTGCAGATCGCCAAGTCACTCTGACCTGATCCTCTGTTGCGTTTTCATGTTCACCGGCGGCGTCTTCTCGTTCAGCACTCATGTTAAGAACCACACTTCTTTCCGTCAGATAGCTGTAGCTTCTTTATTACGAGTGGCACACGTGTAAACTCTTCTTCTACAGCAGATCTAGAACAGCGCTACCTACACACAAGAAACTCACTGCCCCTAGTGGACAACAACGATATAACATGCACACATAATAACAACAATAACATAAGATGAGAACATATTCCAACACCCCCCCTTGTTCTCATCTTCTTTACCTTCTAGACCTTATTGTCCAAAAAACCATCCTTTGAATTTCAAAAGTTTTGTCTTTGATGCAGGTTTGGTTAAGATGTCCGCCAACATATTTTCAGATGAACAGTACACCACTTTGATTCTTTCCTCTCTTAGTGCATCACGTATAAAATGATACTTTACATCGATGTGTTTGGATCTCTGTCTGTTCACAGGGTTTTTACACAATGCAATGGCTCCTTGGTTATCACCATGAAGCAGTGTGCAGCTGTACTTCTTGTTATCAATGCCATTTAAAAGTTGACATAAATACAGGCTTTCTTGTGTAGTAGCTGTTAACCCAATGTACTCAGCCTCACATGTGGAAAGAGCTACAGTTGGTTGTTTCTTGGATTTCCAGGAAATGGCTGGACCTTGTGGTGTTAAACTGAAACAATAACCCGTGGTGCTGCGTCTGTCCTCCACTGAGGATGCCCAGTCCGAGTCACTGTAAGCTATAAGTTTCAAGTCTTCCTTGTTTTTCTTGAAATTTAGTTCGTAGTCACTAGTACCTTTTAGATACCTTAAAACATGTTTAGCGTTTATTAAATCCTCTTTCATAGGTTTAGCTAATGTCTGGGAAAGTTTGCTTACTATCCAACTGATGTCTGGTCTGGTGCAGGTCATAGCATAGATCAGACTACCTACTATCTCACGATAGTTCGTAGGATCTACTACATTTGTTTTGTCGCTCTCATGATTTTCTTTGTGATCGAGCTTTGGTTCACATGGGGTGGATCTGGGTTTGCAGTCTAGCATCCCGTATTTTTCTAACACTTTTAGGATGTATTTCTCTTGGCTCATTTTTATTCCATCTTCTCCTTGTTCAAAATGTATACCTAAAAAGTTTGATATTTTTCCTAAGTCCTTCATGTTAAACTTTGATTTCATTGTTTCTTTGAAACTGTCCAAAATCTCAATGCTGCTAGCAGCGATGATCAGGTCATCCACCCAAATGAGCACGATAATCGTGTCATTTTTGTTTGTTTTCTGTACACACAATGATCAACTAGATTTCGTTCAAAGTTGTCTTGTTCAAGGTGATCGTTCAATAGTTTGTACCAATTTCTCCCTGATTGTTTTAATCCATACAAGGACTTCTTTAATTTATACACACATCTCGGTCCTGTTTCTGTTTGTTGTTCAAACCCCTCTGGTTGATCTATGTAAATTTCTTCCTCAATTGGGGCATGTAAATAAGCTGTTTTGACATCCATCTGATGTACTTTAAGGTCGTTCTGAACCGCTATCTGCATTAATGCTCGTACTGTGGTGGACCACTAGGGGGCTCTACTCACACCCAGTGGACCCAAGGTGTTAAGGATGCTTTTATTGTGAAAGGTCCAGAGGACCGGATGTTATGTTGGTATATAAGGCGGTGTTGGGTGGTTTTCCCGCCAGTTGAAAGTAGGAGTGAATAAAGTGAAGACCTGCATCCCGTCTCCCGTGTCGTCTCTTCACCACCTCCTACAATTGGTGACCCTCGTGAGCTGAATATGTCGACGCAGGAAGCTACAGCCAGCTCCCTTCAGCTGTCCCCTGTGGTGGAACCCCCACAGGCGGCCTCGCTCGCTTTTGCGGTGTCCGCCAGGATGCCGGACTTCTGGCTGAACGCCGCTCCGGCGTGGTTTGCTCACGTCGAATCGCAGTTCGTCCTTCGCGGGATTTCTTCAGACGACACCAAATACCACCATGTGGTCGCGGCGCTGGACCCACGGTCAGCCCAGCGGGTAATGAGCCTGCTCGAGGACCCTCCTGCACAAGGGAAATACGCCGCAATCAAGGAGCTCCTTCTGCAGCGTTATACGCTTTCAGACGCGGAGCGCGCGGAGAAACTGTTTTCCTTCCCCGGTTTGGGCGATGGCACAGCTCTGGAGCTAGTGGAAGGCATGTTAGCCTTGCGGGGCTCAGGCGACTGCGAGTTCCTTTTCCGCCACCTTCTCCTCCGCAAGTTTCCAGCACCAGTGCGTAATGTCCTGGCAAACTCCCCGCTTCTGCAGCAGAAGAATTACCGCGCGCTGGCCGGAGAAGCTGACCGCATTCTTCTAACGACAAGGACCTTCGAAGTCCAGATGGCGGCCCACGGATCTCCAGCAGCGCCCGAGTTTCAAGCAACGCCCTCAGCGCCGGACGAGCCATCGGTGGTAGCAGGGGTCGCTACCCGCAGGCGGACAGGAGCCACCTTTTGTTTCTTCCACCAACGTTTTGGCGCCAAAGCACGAAGGTGCGTCCCGCCGTGCAGCTACAAGCCTCAGGGAAACGACAACGCCAACGCACGCTAGCAGCCGCGGCCGTTGGCGACAAGGAAAGGCTGCTTTTCATCGAAGACTCGAGGTCGGGGAGGCGGTTCCTGGTGGACTCTGGTTCGCAGAAGAGCCTTGTTCCCCCGTCTGGCTCCGACACGTTGGCTGAAGGCTGCGGGCCGCAGCTAACCGCGGCTAACGGCTCACCCATCAGGACGTTTGGTGAAAGGTTGGTGACTGTTCGTTTCCATGAACGAGACTTCCAGTGGAACTTTGTGGTAGCTGCTAGCTCAGTCCCTATTTTAGGGGCTGATTTTCTTTGTGCTCACGGGCTCCTGGTTGATATGGCTAACAGGCGTTTAATAGACGCTGTGTCGTTCTCGTCACTGCCTTGTGAGACGCGAGGAGCTGGGCCTTTAATGCACGCTAACTTTTTAGCTTCGGGTAATGTGTTTCAGCGTTTATTGTCTGAGTTTCCCTCGCTGACTGTTCCTAACTTTGCCAACACAAACACAAAGCATGGGGTTGAACATTATATTCCCACAACAGGCCCCCCGGTGTTCGCACGTGCACGCCGCCTCGATGCTACTAAGCTAGCAATAGCACAGGAAGAGTTTGCTAACATGGAGCATTTAGGCATCGTGCAGCGCTCAAACAGCCCGTGGGCCTCCCCCCTGCACATGGTGCCCAAAGCAGACGGCAAATGGCGACCATGTGGGGATTTCCGCCGCCTTAATAACATCACGGAGAACGATCGTTACCCCATCCCCCACATCCAGGATTTTTCAGTGCACCTGGCTGGGACCTCCATTTTTTCTAAAGTAGATTTAGTACGCGGGTACCACCAGGTTCCTGTGCATGTGGAGGATGTCCCTAAGACCGCTGTGATCACGCCTTTCGGCCTGTTTGAGTTTTTGCGCATGCCTTTTGGTCTTAAAGGTGCAGCACAAACATTTCAGCGGTTGATGGATTCAGTCCTAAGGGGTCTGTCATTCGTATTTGTGTATCTGGACGACATCCTGGTGGCTAGCAGCTCAGCTGACCAGCACATGTCCCACCTCCGTGAGGTTTTTCAGCGCCTAGCAGCACATGGCCTGATTGTAAATACAGCAAAATGCCAGTTTGGGCTGCCAGTCATTGATTTTTTGGGCCACCGCATTTCTGCCAGTGGTGCTGTCCCGTTACCAAACAAAGTGCAGGCGGTGTCAGATTTTCCACAACCCCAGTCTGTTAAAGCGCTACAAGAATTTTTGGGAATGGTTAATTTCTATAACCGGTTCCTCCCCAGGGCAGCACAACTGCTGCGCCCGCTCTATGGAGCGCTGAAAAAGAAAAAGCCCAACGACAGTGTTGACTGGACACCAGAACGCCTACAGGCATTTGGTGATGCTAAAGCTGCACTGGCCACTGCTGCCCTTCTGGCCCACCCATCCCCGGCGGCACAAATAGCTTTGACAACAGACGCTTCTGATGTTGCGGTGGGGGCTGTGTTAGAACAGCAGGTGTCAGGAGTTTGGCAGCCGCTTGCATTTTACAGCCGTACGCTGCGGGACAATGAGCTTAAATACAGTGTTTTCGACAGGGAGTTGCTGGCGCTTTACCTAGCTACACGCCATTTCAGGTTTTTCCTGGAAGGCCGCCAGTTCACTGCATACGTTGACCACAAACCCTTGGTGTTTGCTATGTCGAAAATTTCTGACCCCTGGTCTGCCCGCCAGCAACGCCACCTCGCAGCGGTGTCTGAATTTACTACAGACATTCAGCATGTGGCTGGAAAGTCCAACGTGGTGGCCGACTGTCTCTCCCGGGTGCTGATCTCCCCCGTGTACGTGGGCATCGATTTTTCTGCCATGGCTGCGGACCAACGTAGCGACGCAGAAATACTCGAGCTCCAGTCCGGGCCCACGGGC
>JBBPBX010036540.1:0-31428 GCA_038048925.1 Garcialebias charrua | reverse complement strand
CATCCCTAACTTTTTCCGATGCTGAGAAGCTCGTCCATGCTTTTGTCTCCTCCAGGCTCGACTACTGCAACTCCCTGTTTATTGGAATCCCTGGCAAAAACCTTCAGAAACTTCAATATATTCAAAACAGTGCAGCAAGGATCTTGTTGCGAGTTCGTAAATTTGAACATATTACGCCCATTCTTCATAACCTTCATTGGCTTCCTGTCGCCTACAGAATTCAGTACAAAACTGCTCTCATTACACATCAATGCTTACATGGAGCTTCACCAGATTATCTGAAGGATATTCTTATTCCATACTCATCCACCCGGTCGCTGCGGTCACAGAACAGTAATCTCCTTCACATTCCGAGAACCAAATTAAGGACCATGGGAGACCGGGCTTTCAGTGTGGCTGCCCCCCGCCTGTGGAACTCTCTTCCTGATTGTCTGAGGGTCCCACAGTCTGTGGTTGACTTTAAGAGCGGCTTGAAGACCTTTCTTTTTAACCGAGCATACTCTGCCTCCTCATGATTCTACTTTTGATCTTAGTTGATACTGTTATTGATTTTACTTGTTTTATTACTTGTTTTATTGACATTTAATTTCTGTTGCACCTTGTAGCACTTTGAGATTTTCATTAATGAAAAGTGCGTTATAAATTGAATTCATTATTATTATTATTATTATGCCCTGATGCATGCTCATGCATGTATGGTTTGACATTTTGTTCTTATGTTGCTGCAGCGTACTTGTGATGGTTGCCATCATCTCCTTGTCACAATTCTTCTATGAGCATGTCAATGGCCAAACTGCCATCTGTCAGTTTTTGTCCGTGGCCTCATTCATCTTCCGGTCTTTTATTTTATTTTATTTTTTAGTCTTCTTTGTTGCTCTACTTCAACATATCTCAAGCTAGCAATTTGTCTTCGGTCCTCCTGATATTTAAAGGACAACACCCACCGTGACAGTAACAATTCACCATATTGGACAATTACTGTAGTAGAATATGATGTCTATTTTCATTTTTGCATTTGGGCCAGGCGAGTGTAAAAAAAAAAAAAAAAAACAACGGAGTCCCGGAAACATCCGGAAACCCCGCCGAAGATTGCCGAAGTCCGGAGTGACGTAAATACAGGCTCCACTCAGAAGGCACGAGTGAGTTCGCGATGGAGGCTTATGAGAGTGAGAGTTAAAACTGCAGTTAAACTCGTGTCCTACGTGGCTGCACCAGGTTCTAAATATTTCCTGGTGGGTTGTTGGTTCAGGACCAGCGCTCCCTGTTTTTTTTTATTTTTTAGAACTTTTTAATAAGCCGCTAACCCGCCCGCTGCGGGCAGCCACAGACACACCGTCACCTGTGCGCGGTCAGCCACACACACCGAGTGGACCTCACGTCACCCGCTGCAGCTGGCGCGGACACAGTCACCCGCGCAGTTACAAAGAGCAGACACACACCGCTCTACCAAATCCCCTTAAAGATTTTCATGAAAAAGTGGCGTGAATATTACCAAACTATGGTACATTTAAAAGCCTGCTCTATTATTCATTCTGTTCTGATGTCAAAAATAAAATTGAGCAAGTCTTACCCGCAAAACCTCCACCCAACTGTCAATCGGTGCGAGCCTCTTCACTGGTCGGTCCACTTTATGAATCCATTATGAATCCTTTTGACTTTTTGGGGAAATAATGAACACTAACGCCATCCTTCGAGGTATTGCAGCAGAGGGCAACACATCGTTTTTATTAGTTGTATTCCTATCTACTCTGGTCAGAAATAATGAAGCTACGTTGATGCATGCTTGTTATAACTCTGCCTGCATTCGAGGCGGATACTTCAGTGACGTCAATGCCCATATATGGAGAGGGGCAGATTTTCCCGGAGCTGCAGCTAAAATCCGCTTAAAAACATGAAATAACACATTTAGCGTTATTTCTCTGCAATATAAATAAACGCTCCTGTTTTATTATTTAATTAACTACTAAATATTAATGGCGATGCAATTTGAAAACATGGTGGGTCATGGACTTTAAGCAAAGTCTAAAATACTTTCACCTCTGTTTTTTTCCCAGTCCATATTTGTGAAATGAATGAGAAGTAGAAAATGTTGGTCGCTTTTGCATCGTTTGACTGAGCACAGTGTGCAACTACAACAGTAATCTGGCTGTGCAGACGTTGGTTTTCATACAACGCCACATATACTCCAACTTTGCTGTATTGTATGTATGCAGCAATAACCACATGGCAATGTGAAAAAATGTTACTGTACATATGCCAAGAACACAAAGGAAACCTGAATGTTGTCACCAGACTGGTGATTGTGGCACCAGATGCTGTTGCAGAAATTAATATCTACCCTTAGCAAAAAGTAGTACCGGTATATTAAAGTATACTTCAAGTATACTTTTTAGGTACTTATCCGACTTGAAGTATACTTTTTAAGTACTTATCTGAGATATACTAAAAATAAGTTTATTTAAGTGTACTAAGAGTATACTCATTTTATACTTTAAAATAAGGCTGTGTACTTGAAGTTTAGTTTTTATGAACTACATTAGAAGAATTTATAAATGTAAATTCAATGCATAGTTTAAATCTGTATCTGTTGATCAAAACCAACAAGAATTACAACTCATAGTGCCACAATCAAAAACAAAACTAAAAAATGGGGAGTGGATGTTGATTTCCCATAATGCTTAGCAGTATTTTAGTGTTCCGGGCTGCACCACGAGTCAGAAGGACGTCTGTGATAAAGAACTGCCTCTTGTATGCTATTAGAGTTTGGGTATTCTGCTTTGGGTTTAACTCACACAATGTTAAGAAAGAAGTCACAGAGTATGGTGCAATATACGTGCTCTCTGACATACATCAAGTATCGTAAATATCAGCAGGTTTGATCGGATAATCCGATATGTAAATAATGCTGGTTTCGGATTGGCCCCATTCCTAGTATATAACAAGTGCATTTGGAGTATAAAGAAAAGTATACTAGTGATATACTTTAAGTATACTGTACTTCAATAAACTAAAATATGGACTAGAAGTACACAATAAGTACATTGGAAGTGTAATTAAAAGTGTACTACTAGTATACTTAAAGTATACTTTTTATAAACTTTAATTGTCCCAATTTAGTATAATGAAGTATACTTATAGTATACTACAAGTACACATTGAGAAGTACACTTTATATACTTGTACTCAAGTATACTAGATAAAGTATACTTCAAGTATACTTCTTTTTGCTAAGAGGGTACTTGCCAATTCAATAATTAACAGCGATTTCATCAGCTAAAAGAAACCTCATTGCTAATTGAACCTCACTGCTAACCGTATCATGCTGTTAACTGGACCATGTTACTAAAATAACCTCACAGTCATCAGAACCATTCTGTCAATAGGACCATGCTGCTGTAGATTTCTTTCTTTTTCACTTTTGGTGCCTGGTGTCTGTATTTCTGTTGCATGTTTTGAATAAATCCTAGTTTATATTAGCTTAGTTTATGTTAGCGCTTGCATTAAGCATGTAACTTATAGCCGAACAGAACCTATGAGAATCATGCTGCTGTTTTTTGTGTATTGTTTTGCACTATTAGTGTTTAGCGTATATCTTCTTTTAGCGTACCGTTGGGCGTTTGTTTAGCGTAAATCTTAGTTTATACCTGAGATCCTTATTTACTGTTTCTTTTTACACTTTACAAAATTTTTGCTATTTTTGGATGTAACTGGGACCCTGTGTACACAGTTTCATTCTACCTCATGTATGACATGCAATGCGAATGACAATAAAGAACCTTGAATCATTGAATCCTTTATAGGCTACTTTTAAATAGTTATTATTAGATTCAATTCTGTTCAGAAATTGATCACACCGAGGAACATAAGATAAAATCTACTTGTAAAAGGAGACATGTTTTACCTTTTCTTTTCTGTTAACATTCATACCACACACAGCTCTGTGATTTTTGTACACTTTTATTTACTTTATATTATAATACAGACATGTTTTTTATTATTATTATTCATATTTTTTACATATTCAGCCCTTTCTCAGGGCTGTTCATTCAAAATGCCTAGACATTTTACTATTTTTGTAATGGCTGCCATTGCTGCAGTGAATCACAAGGTCACCTGACCAGTGCACTCACACTACAGTTTATTTAACTCTCTGGATTGCAGTCACTAAGTGAATCCCCTGGTGTTCTCAGCAAAACAAAAGTTAGGACCAATCCACTGCAGTGGTTATCTTTTATTTATTAGTGTCATATAAAACTTGGTTCATCTGACGAGTCAGAGGGCTTTGGTGACAGTAAAAATATGGCAAAACATTTGGCATGATTGGAAATACCTCAGATATGATGTATACAGTATCTTCTGCATGCAAGTCACTGAGCATGAAATAAAAAGGCAGCAAAAGACAAACTTGTTTAGTCAGCTCGTATTAGAGTTCATATGCTTGACTCTTTAATCCTTAATGTTCACAGCTGAACACATTTAAATGATTCTAAACCACATCACCGCACGTCCATGTCATTTTAGTAAATGAGGGATTTACAGTAAATGGTTGCTGTAATCCCCCTCTGCTTTCTTTGTTTCTTAAGCTCAGTCCTGGTGTGGAGTTGGGATGATTCCTCCTGATAGAAAGTAGTAGAAGGATTAGCAGAATCTCAGCACACATTAAATCAACTTATACTTGATCCGCTTTCACTGTGTTGCTCATATTTCATCTCTGTCTGCCAGGTGCTCTCTGTGCGGTTACGTGTGCAGTCATCCCCCATCGCTGAAGTCTCACATGTGGAAGCACGCCGGAGACCAGAACTACAACTACGAGCAAGTTAACAAAGCCATTAATGAGGCAATCTCTCAAAGCAGCCGGTGAGAACATGAACTCAGACACGGTGGTGTCAGTTTTTAAGTTGTTGAAAGACTTTTGTGTCTGTATTTGCAAATGTCGGCAGAACATCCTTTAGTGGTGCAGGTGTTGGATCATTTTTAATATAACTAAACCTGCATCATGCAGTTTTTGAACATAAATAAGACAAATGCTTTGTTCAAATAGTGATTCTGAGCAAAATACTTTATATTTGCACTATTTATAATGTGAAAAAGCCAATACTACCACTCCTGTCCACTGTTTTGCACAGTTTTTTAATCCTTTATCTAAGAAAGGTGTTGCGGGATCCAGTACCACTAAATAAATATTTAATGATGGGATACAGTATTCCTTTAACGTTTTAAAGCATTTTTAGATTGCTGTTTTTTGTCATGTCCAAAAGTTTTACCTTTAAAGTAGATGCCAGCTCTACGGATCATAAATGGTTTTCAGTAAACACATGCTTCTTTGACTCAAGCACCTGCTGGATGATGTGACCTGCTGTAGTCTGATTACATTAGCCCCTTTCATAAGTCAGACCCGTGCAGTTCCCGCACAGACCAGTCCAGCTTTAATACCCATCGGGTCATTCATAAAACAAAGTTGAATCCGGCCACGGCCCGGCTTCAATTGAGCATTCACAAAACGATTTGCAGCGCATGTTGAAAAGAGGCGTGGTGAAAATGTGCAGCTCAGAGGACGTGGTGCCTGCGTGTTTAACGTGGGACCGCAGAGGTGTATGTAAACAAACATGGCGACGCTAGCGAACATCGTTGTGCTTCTCCGAATGCTTTTTTTTTTTTTTTTTTTTTGCTCTCGCATCAGTACAGCAATCCGCTCCAGAAGGGCCCCATCCTTCACTGTACCGGTAAGTCCCTTTTTCCTCCTCTGCGCGCAGAGACAGGAGCACACAGGTCTCTGCATCACCCCAATTAGACATTTCCGTGATGATCAATAAAAAAAGAAAAAGATTTGGCGAAGAATAGCGAGTGATGCGCGAGCAAAATACAGATGTCATGTTGTTGTTTACACATTTAAATACAGCGCGACAGTGTGCGCCGGGATAGTACGTGGGAGAGTACGTCATTATTCAAATAAGTTTGAAGCCGCGCAGCCCCGAGACCTTTCACAAGTCGACAGATGCGGGTTTAACACTACCTCTGCTCACGGGTCAGGGGCGGATCAGAGGCGAGTCAACTTAACTCGCCAAGGCGCGTTTTTTTCTTCTTCTGAATGCTCGTTGGAGGACTGAACACGCATCAAACCCGGACTGAACCGTCTTATGAAAGGGGCTATTGTTGCTTAAAGACCAGACCACATTTTATGAGTAATCGATACAGAAATCCTAGGCAAGCAAACAGGTTTACTAACTTTTATTTGGAACTATAGTAGTCCTTTGATTATCGCGGGGGTTATGTTCCAGACCCCCCCCCCCCAGCCTTTAAGTCCAAATAATCCAGAGGAATCTGGGTGAGCTTCTGAGATGACACCAGACCTTCAAGCAACGCCGGCCCTTTTCGAGAGGCTTCCTGGGCCGGCAAACAGCGCTTAGATTGACAGATGAGGCTGGAAGTAGTTCTTGTCCAGTTCTGACTGGCTCTCTGCATCCACCGAGACTGAAGTCACTATGAATAAGGACCAAACTTTTTACTCAGGTTCAGATCGGATCAAAATGTTCCCTCACATTTCGGCAGAAAGCAGTGGCAGGAAGCACTGTTGGCTTCTGGGTTGTGTAGTTCTTTTGGACTGGTGATACAGTGTAGGCTTATTGAAATAAAACTACAAAACGGCGGCACCTATCCAAAGTATTTTTGTTTTCGTTAACTTTTTATCTGTACTGTCCCAATCATGTGAATAATATTAAAGTTGACAATCGTTGAAAAACTGCGAAAGAGCGAGTCCACGAAAGTCAAACTGCGAAGTAACGAGGGTCTACTGTATATGCAATGTAAGAGGTCTCTAAATTTGAGCTTTACAATCCAGTCTTAAATCGTTTCACTTTTGTATCGTCATGTCTCTGTTCTGTGTTCCCTTCAGAACTTTTCAGAAGTTGTCATCAGTTCTGGAGTCAGTGGCAGAGAGTTCAGTGGTGGTCCCATGTTCAAACGACAAAGTGAAAGTCCCAGTGGAACCTCTTTCAATGCTCAGACCAGCAACACAAGCTAGTGTATCTCTGGACAGCGCAGTAGGCCTCCACATACCTTCCACAGACTCATCACAGTGGCCCAGTGAAACCCAACCCCCCACGGAGAAGGACCCCTCACAGCCACAGTCCCATAAACAGTTGTACACAGGCCAGTTTCCAGCCCCGGGTCCCAGCATGGAGTATTGTGTCCTCATGTTTTGCTGCTGTATCTGTGGCTTTGAGTCTACCAGTAAAGAGCGGTTGATGGAGCACATGAAGGAGCATGAGGGAGACATCATCAGCATCATCCTCAACAAGGAGCAGCAGCAACCAGAGACCCACCAGAGCCTCCAGACAGCAGAGTGAGACATGACCCTTCCTCTCTACCACAATCACACACTTCCTGCGCTTTCACATTGCACCTGACGAACACTGTTCATTACGTATCTTTACCTCAGAGGAGTTTTGTAGGTGTGACCATTTCATTTTGCATTTACTTTGTCATAGTACCAGTTCTCAGATGGCATGAGGCCAAAATTGCTGCTGCAACATGGACACCTTGAGCAGGTTTCATAAAAGTATTAAATAATTTTCTAATTGAAAGGAATGTTTATGAGCGTAACCAACGTAATCTGTTAATATTTGTGTCAAATCATTTCATTTTATGAAGCTTTCACCCAAGTTAGAACATTGAGAAGCTCATGCCACACAAACCATCACTATCCCTCCAAAAATAAAATTGATTTTTATTTTATTTTTTTACATCTTGATTTTAAGGCAGCTCTTTCTCTGGTACTGAAATATTTTATGAATTTATTCCAGTACCGTTGAGGTTCTCATCTAGTAAAATGAGGTGATTGTGCAACTTTTCCGGAGCTGGAAGGCATGCTGCTTCAACATCAGCTTCTATTTATCATTTGTTTATTAGTTGTTATTTTCTAGTTTGATAGATTAAAGGGGTATTTCTATTTACCTTGTAGGAATAGCTTGTCCACAAGTCTTTATAATAATAATAATAATGAATTCAATTTATACCGCACTTTTCATTAATAAAAATCTCAAAGTGCTATAACAAGTAACTTCTTTAGAAGAGACATGAGAAGTTTGTGAAGGAGGAGAGGATGTTGACCCCAGCAAAGGAGAAATGGCCTTTAATGATTGTAATGTTTCAGTGATGGAGGTGTTGCTTTAAACGCCTGTTGATAAAAGGAGTAACAAAAAGGGAAGTTAGCTCTTCTTGAGTTATTTTAATCTAATGGTGCCAAGGCATTTGAAAGTAGGGACAAGTTTTATGGAAAGAAACACTATAATCAGTCATGATTGTGGTGCTACGTTCATTTTTTTAAAGGCGAAGGTTTGACACATTTTTTATATTCTGTGTTTATGGTGTATATATTTTTTGGTGTTTTTTTTTTATTAACTTTTTCATGTTTCTTGCTGAACATGTCTCAAATAAAAGGACATGGATGTGAAAATAAACTTTTCTTTGACATGTCATTAAGTGGAAACGCAAATCTCAGCGTAGTTAAGACAAGCAGAAAAACAAAGACTGTTTAACAGCAAATACAGTAGTGACATTTTGAATCATTATACTGCAACTGATGCTGATGGTTTGATGAGAAAAACTGAAAGTTTTTTGTCACATACTTGCACTTGGTGCCCAATCAGCTGGTAGGAATCAGTGTTAGAAAGATTTATAGATGCTTTCCATAAAATGCTAAATAACAAATGCAACTACTTTTTCCATTTTAAACTTGCTCAACCCTCAAGATTCACAGCTGATAAAAACTCAGATTTTTTTTTTTTTTTTTACGGAGTTCAAGTACTGCCATTTTTACCAAACTTATCACATTAAGACTGGCCCATTAGCTGAATGGTTAGCAAACTATTAGCAAAGTTCTTACACTATTTTATGTGTATTGACACACAACTTTACCTTAAGTTAAATTATCATTTACTTTTTACTTTTCTGTTTACGAGTCATGTATTTTCATTTTAGTATCATATAAAGCTCATCAGAGCTAAACAGCCAATCATAATGAGCTCTTTCTCTTTTTATAAACCACACAACAATTCATATAGGACTGACTGAAAAGAAAATGTCGCATTGCATTATCAACTATTCATTTTTCAATAACCTTGAAGCAAAACTCAATTTCTTATAGGATAAATCAAATAAATAGGGAGTACTTAGCACTTGCAGAATTCAACACGAGGTAATGTGTTGTTATTCATACACACCATACTTATTGTTAATGTAGGAAATTTGAAGCCTGTCTTCAAGATAATTCTTGTTTATGCAATATGTCAGATTATTTTAAGATGAGCATTTTTTTTCTTCAAAACAAGCACTTAGTGGCAGTCTTAATCCAATTCAAGTGTCACGTGGTCTAGTCATGTGCATTTACTGAATATTTTGCCCAGAGAATATAGAGGAACAAATGAAAAGAAAATAGAAAATTTAATCTGCATCTGCATGAAAGTGCTGCACGGTGCATTAAACAAATTTACTGTAGAAAATTGAACAATACTTGTATTTAAATCTACAGTAGTCCCTCGTTTATCATGGGAGCTTGCCGTGATGAGTGAAAAACTACAAAGTAGGGATACAGTAGTTCAAGTAAACTTTATTGTCATTACCATCTCATGTGGTACATGAGATGGGATGAAATTATGTACACAAGTAGTAGTAGTAAGTATTAGTTTATTTTAGCATTTACTGTAGTAGTAAGTAGTAGTTTATTTTAGTATTTAAATACAGTATATACAGTATTAAGGCATTTTAAACCCTTCCCACACTCTTGCAGTGGCTCAAACAATGTTTCTAAACTCTAAATGCTCTAAAAGAGCACAGCATGTCATGATCTCAGCTCCCTGCCTCCAGTTTCTCTCGGCCACGCCCACTTCTTCTCTGCAGAGCGGAGATCTGACATGCTGCAGGAGGAAGCTTCTCCTGCAAGCTGTGAGCTGCACACAGGTGCAGCAGGTGCTAAATAATTTTAAACAGTTTATATTAAATAACAATTCCATGCTAATCGTGCAGCTCATCCATCAATCAGCCAATTGTGTCATGTCCAATCTTACTTTGAAAAACCGCGATAGAGCTAGTCTGCAAAAAACGAACCGCGAAGTAGCGAGGGACTACTGTTAAATTAGTTTGTTTTAGATGCATTAGTTTTGTCTTTGCTAAATCATTTAGGTACCATATTACCAGGACTTTAGTAAAGAACGCATGCTTTCCCTTTTCCTAACGGTTTGCTAAAGTTTTAAACTTACTGTGCACAAGAATAAACTAAATGTTCTTGTTGCTGCAGTCAGATCCCACCCTCCACCCACCAAATGCACCACCTCACAGTTGGGTACCATTTTTATTTGGAGGAGAAAGACGTATTGAGAAGTAGTGTCATCACCAGTCACAGTTTACAGCTTCAGTCCGTTCACCTGACCTGCTGTGCGGTGTTCTTTTACATCAAATAATTAATATTTTTAAGTT
The DNA here is from genome assembly GCA_038048925.1 of Garcialebias charrua. Taxonomy (NCBI): domain Eukaryota; kingdom Metazoa; phylum Chordata; class Actinopteri; order Cyprinodontiformes; family Rivulidae; genus Garcialebias; species Garcialebias charrua. The sequence goes on along the minus strand of JBBPBX010036540.1, from coordinate 20,955 downwards.
TGTGGAAAAATTACAACATTTGTACTCAGATCTCTTGCATTTACAAACATAATGAAATATTTTTAATAATTTCCCAATACCAACAAAAATATGTGCATCTTTGACCCGTCACAGCCAGAAGCTTATGCCTTTCTGTTCCCACTTTGTTTTTTTTCTGGTTGAAACTGAAACTAGCTGGCCAACTGCAAAAATGTTTGACTGAATGTTGTCTGCACAGAGAACTGTCGAGGCTCAGCAATGAATGCTTTTCAGAGGATTTCACAATAAACTAAGCACTTTGGTGTAAACCAGAGCTAAATAATACAGGTAGTATCTCCTCTAGCCACACTTGCATTTCTTCTAGTAAGTTTTTAACTAATACCACAACCATAGAGCCTTTCATGTGTGCCATAATAATAATAATTTTTAAACGGCTGTTCTCTTTTCTCTGACGGTTTGCATTTTTCTTTTTAGTTTAGTGTGCCTTTTTGTTCATTTTTGTTGGAAACAGTTTTCTTATTACTGTAAAACATTTAGTCCCATTTTATTGTTCTTAAATTTGATCTGTATTTTTTTTTTCCACGAAGCACAAAGTACCTGTTGGCCAGTGGTGGGCACGGTTCTGCTAACCCGCTAATGGCGGAGCTAACTTTCCATGTAGCAGACGGGCTTTTTTGCTTATTTTGAACACCTTTAACAGAATTAGCTCTGGCTAAATTAAAATCTGGTAAACTGAAGTACGCCTTTTTTTAAATTTAAAGACAGTTCTCCACACCAAATCATACAGTACAATGGTGATTTTCATGGAGCTATAATATGCTAGGCGGAGACGAGCAAAGCTAATCACCACCTGCTGATGTCACAAACCTCGTAGTGCTTTTTTCCTTCTCATACCTACCACAAACAGTCTGACTTATGGTGTCAGTTTACAGCCGGTAACAGACTTTAACATAAATACCAAATTAAACCAAAACAGCAAAATAACATGAAAACCCCATTTTCACGCTCGTAAACAGTCAGAAACATTGCACATGTAATTCCTACCAAGTATGCTTTGCAATGCTCACATCGTCTCTGGGACGTGACTCTCTCACACATTTCACACATCTTTACAAATAGATTAATACCGAGAGAAAAATTGATATTGACGCACAGCAACTTTGTAGTTAAATTTACAAAAGTAGTTAACCACAAAGAAGATTGCCAAAGTGAGTTAACTGATTAGAATAAAAGACACATGGGCGACGTCCGACACACATTGAATGCATCACTCTTCAGCACAGCAGAGTTCTGCTTCGCCCTGTTTTGAGTTGTGTTCACGTATGTCACATTACAGACAATCTTACAGTGTCAGCAACAGCAGTGTATGATAAAAGTTGGCGCTTTAGCATTACCTTCCAATATTTTTTTTTTTATCTGTTAAGTGGTTTAGTGTTAGCAAAGCTAATGTTTTAGTAGCAAATTCGTGGTTAGTGACTTTAGTGGTTAACTGTTTGATTAGCTGTGCCCACCACTGTTGTTGGCAGTATTAAAATAAAAGCAAGTCATTTGAAGGTGCTTGATATAATCAGACTACTACAACCTCGGTACATTTTTCATTTAGGCATTTTGAGGAGCAACAAAAAAGCTCACCAAATATTGGAAGCACCCTGTTTGTCATTTGCTAGAGCTCAAGTGAGAATGTACATGCTACAGAACCTTTAAACTGACATTTTTTATACATTTTAACAATTGAACTTTTTTTAAATAGAATCTTTGCTCTTTTCTAAGGAAATGGGAAACAAAATGAGCTGTTTGCGTTGAAACCAAAGGCAAGTAGAGGAGATCAACTCTGACTAAAGTATTTTTATGCTCCTATCAATTTTTGTAACTGAGATTTAACGTGTAACTGTCTGAGATTGTAATGTGACACTTTCATTGTGTGTATTTATTTTTGGAACATCATAGGAAGAATTGCATCACTTTGCCATTTTATCTTTTGTTAATAAAATAAATGTAAAATAATTCACCTTGGCTCCTGTGACTACATTTCAGCTCAGTTACTGTTTGTTTCCTATCATCTCAAACTAGTCTGTCCATTCTCCTCTGACCTCTGAGACCCACACATGACCTACAGCTAGCTGCTGCTTTTTGGACTTGTAAATAACAAAAAAAAAATCCTGTACTGTAAATAACCATGTAATTGAAAACTGATGTCAATATAAAGGTTTATAAAATGCCATTTAAGTTTTTTATTTCATTTTATTGGAGATGTTTAAAGGTGGGAGCAATGTACTTTGGTCTTGGCGGTGTTGAAAGTACCTGTTAGCTTTTTAATCCTGTTTAAGACCTAAACTCTTTCTCCATACTGAAGCATCCATATTCACCTGGTACGATATGAGTACAGTATATGTATTCTCCTTCATCAAGAAACAAAATAAAATGTTAAGTCAAAGCAACTTGACATTTTCTGCTATCGTGGAATCTTCCAGAGCTACAATGGTCAGGACCTGTCTAAGCACGCAAAGAAAGTAAAATAAAAACAGGGTGGCGGTAACCAGGAATTAGGGAGTGAAAACAGGACTATTACCCCCCCCCCACACACACACACACACACACACACACATTTTTTTTATATTTTTTTTATAAAAGAGCCTCTGCATCTCAAATTGTTGAGTTTATTAAAGTTTTCAATGTTTAAAAGCTCTGTCACTGAACATACATGGATCTCAACTGGACCACAAAGAAATTGAAGGTGATTCCATACGATTAAGTACATTTTCATTAGTCATGTTAATTAAGATGGCAGCACGGTGGCACAACTAGTAGCTGCTGCCTCTCAGCGAGCAGGTCCCTGGTTCAAATCCCGGTCCGAGGGTTTTTCTGGGTGGAGTTTGCATGTTCTCTCCGTGCATGTGTGGGTTTTCTCTGGGAATTCCGGTTTCCTCCCACAGACAAAACATCAGAGGTGGGTAGAGTATTCAACATTTTTACTCAAGTAAAAGTATTGTTACTTGAACCAAATATTACTCAAGTAAAAGTAGTGAGTAGGCATCCAAAAATTTACTTGAGTAAAAGTAATAAAGTACTTTGATTATAACCTACTCAAGTAGTGAGTAACTGCGGAGTACCATCTCGTGTCATTAAATTATAACATGCAAATGGATTTACAAGGAAACATAACTTTTAATGAGACTGAACATACATTGTTATAAATAAAAACACAAAGGCAATACCAGCCAAAAGGATTTAGAAATAAACCACTTATCTTTTACATTGTTGTAAATAAAAAAAAAACACAAAGGCAACTGTAGCCCAAATAATTCTGCTAAATAATAATAAACTTGACTTTCTGCAAAACTTTGTTTCTACCAGTAAATGTTGGAACTCATTTTCTTACATTTTGACATCCTATAAACAGCACTAACTGTTTACCAGAATCTCCGACGTCACTCAACATGGCCCGCGCGGAGAGTTTGTTGTGGTCACGTGACTGGTTGGCTTCACTTGATTGGTTACATGTCAGGTGACAATAAGTTACGCAATAATTTTGCTGCAAATGTTTTTACATACTTGAAACAAAAGTAACTGTAGCGATCGGCAGAAAGCCCATAGTAACTGAGTAAAAGTTGTTGTTTTCTCCCCTAAAATTTACTCAAGTAAAAGTATAAGTCTTTCACATTTAAACTACTCTCACAAGTACAATTTTCTCAAAAAGCTACTTAAGTAAATGTAACTGAGTAAATGTAACTCGTTCCTACCCACCTCTGCAAAACATGCATGTTAGACTGATTAGTAACTCTAAATTGTTCCTATGTGAGTGAGTGTGAATGGTTGTCTCATTTGTCTATGTGGCCCTGTCCAGGGTGTCCCCCGCCTCTCGCACAGTAACTGCTGGACATGGGCAACAGTGACCCCCACGACCCAAAAAGGAAGAAGTAGGTGAAGATAATTGATGGAAGTTTCTTTAGGAACAACACTGAGTTATTTGTAAGTTTCTGTCTATGTAAACAAAAAATGTTTCTTCAATATAAAATTATACAAAGGATGCATTTGCATAAACAGTTCTCCCAACATAAAACTACAGTTTTTGTATGAGACAAGATTTGTCTGATAAAGCCTTTCTTTATACGGCAAGGACTCGCAGATGAGTGAACAAGTGTAAGTGGTTCAAATACGTAGGGTTCTACTTGTAGCTGCGGCATGCAGACAGCGTATAGCACAGACACCTGAAGCATTTTTTATTTACCCTTTCAAGCCACGAAAGGGATTCAGGTAAATAAAGGATTTAGTTAGTCACCTCTTCATGATAAAAAAAAAAAAGACAGGACCTGTGCAGCTTAAATTCTAAGCTTGTACAACAGTTTGTGAATGAAAAGCCTGCATTTTTCATCATTTTATAATCTTTTCTAGGAATGAGTGTAGGTTTGGTCTTCTGATGAATCCTGGACTTCTTGATTAAAAGTCCAGTGAATTACTGTGCTGTTTTCAAAATAATCATTGAATTTAATCTTGTCAAGCAGTGGAAAAACAACTTCAAATACAGTGAAAGCATAGCTTTTATACGCTCTGTTGAAAAAAAAAAAGTCAATAAAGCTTTACATTTTCCTTCAAACCTTTATACAGATAAATAACATTGAGCCTCAAAGACTCGTTGACAAGACTGACTCTCGCATGCAAGCACACACACACACAAACACACACGTCATCTCCTTTTGAAATAAAACATGTCAGTCTCTGCAATCCCTCTTTCTTTCATGAAACTGAACACTTTGGAAAAGGGGAAATAAAACTGAGTTATTTCTTCACAAAATCCAGTTTTCTCTAAACCTTTTAATGGCATCACCATGAAAATAAAAGCAAAGCACAAAATGAGGCAATAAATTAAAAAGTGTGAAAATAAGGTAAGCAGCAGCGAGACTCAGTTTAAGGGCATCAACACTCGTCTGCTCTCCCACTAAATGGATAATTTTTAGATTTCCTTGCTCTAGGATTTTTTTTTTTTATCCATCTCTGCAGCCTTTCCCCCCGGGCTACAAATAAAAAGGTGCAGGGAAGAAAGGGCAAATTTGGATTAGCTTCTTTTTTTTTCTTCATGCATCCACTGAGAAATGGTCCAGAAGCTGGACAAAGACGAGCTGTTTTTGTTTCAGCAAACATTTCTTCTTTTTTTTAAAAGTCCTCTCAGTTTCTTCTCAATACATCTCTTTACTGTCTTAAAAGTTTACTATTTCAACTTAATATTTTTATCTACATTACACAACTCATCTGAGCAGAAATACACTCCCAATACATCACTATGCATGTAAGTGTTGCTATTGTTGGCCCATTTTTAGTCACTTTGGCTGTTTTTGTGGAGCAAACTCATGTAGCATTTGGCAGTGGGTGACAATTTATTACAATTTTTAATTTGGGGGGCACATTAGCAGTAGGAGTGAAGAAGCTATTTGGCTCATGGGTGCTCAAAAATGTTGGCCAATTAAGATGAATTACTAAACTGCATAGCACATAAAGGTTCCATAATGTTTAAACTTTGAACAAAAGACAAGCCAAGTTTTCATTCAAACACTAACCAAATAATTTCAAATGAGTTCAAACAGAATGTATTTTTATCCTCTGAATCATGAGCAGTGTGTTCTGGTTTTCCACATTAATAACAGTTCCTCGCTCAGAACTCCCCTACTCCACTGATATCTGTAGCTGCAGGAGGAAAGGCCAATAACAGTGTGATAATATCCAATATAATAAGTTCGATATCTGTTTTTCACATCATTTCATCTCCAAGGTGAGCAGGCAGGCCCACAACAGCGGGGCTTTGGAGAGTAATGAAGACCATTTCAAGGAGTTTGATTTAAAGGTTGTTTTAAATTAAAACGCAGGCCTGGAAAAAGTAAAGAGTCAACAGAAGAAAGCCCTTCTACAGGTAAGCACGTTGAACACAAATTCTGGCAGCTACTATCTGGCATCAACAGTCAAGAAAAGTTGCTGCATAGGAACCAAAAGAGAAGGCAACATTAATGTTTTTCTTTTGGCTGCCCCCCTCTGCTGGGGTCCACACAGCAAGTGATCTCACTCAAGAGATTTGGTAATTGTTTACCATATTTCCGGTGTATAGGTCGCACCTTTTTATGTTTTTTTCAAGGCCTGTGACCTATACTCAGGTGCGACCTATATATGTCTTATCACTTTCGGTGAAACAAAATTTTAAATCCAGCTCATTTCACAATTACGTTCATTTATTAAGGAAAAGTTTAGCTCAAGACATATACTTGCTATAATTTTTATCAAACAAACAATTGTTTTTAAGCCTTGCTGTGTGCTCCTGTGGCAGACATTTGCAGCAGAGCTAAACGTATAGGTGCGACCTATCCACAGTATTCTTGGGGGTGTCACTGTAGAAGCGAATGTGCATTGTACTTCCTGTCCGACACCGGAAGTGCCTGTATTCCATAGGCGGAGTATGGATCGCGGGTGTTTTTGAAAGTTATTTTCATTCATTTTATCGGAGCAAACACAGCTTTTGTTTAAACGGAACGTTTACTGAAATGTCCTACCGGGGTTCAGGTACCTGCTGTGCTGTTCGCGGCTGCACCAACAACCGGACCAAGCTAAATCTTTGGCTAAAACAACAGTGTTTTCAACACGGACCCAAAACAAAGAAAGAGTGTTCCTGCATCCTTCTCTATGGCTGTGTCTGCGCGATCAGGTAACATCTGTAATTTCTTTTTATTCAGGGAGGGTTTATTAATGAGAGTTTTGGATGATTTACTGTCTTAAAATGATATATGTCAGGCGCGACCGGTATTTTTAGCCGAGATAGCTGCTAATAAACCTTAGCCGAGAGGCCGGAGCAAACGCGTTCGCTATTTATGTAGTTTTAAATTATGTCTGCGCGATCAGGTAACATCTTTTTATTCGGGGAGGGTTTATTAATGAGAGTTTTGGAAGATTTACTGTCTTAAAACGATAGATCTCAGACGCGACCGGTATTTTTAGCCGAGATAGCTGCTAACAAACCTTAGCCGAGAGGCCGGAGCAAACGCGTTCGATTTTTAAATTATGTCTGCGCGATCAGGTAACATCTGTAATTTCTTTTTATTTGTCCCTCCTCTTTTAACAAAACGAGTGGTGTTCCCACATTTTTAATGAACTAAAACAACAAAGTTTGGACTGTCTTCAACTGTATTACTCGCATGTAAACAAACGGTGTTTCCGGTCAACCGGAAGTCGTGTGCACATTTCGCGCAAAGCGTCATGGGGCGTAGGAATACTGTGGATACACCAGTGCGACCTATCTAGGGATTTTTCCAATCTATTGGTGATAATTGGACAGTGCGACCTATACACAGGTGCGACCATCGGACGCCCTTCCTGATGCAACCTGGTTCCAAACCTCCAACCTCAGGATTACAAGACTATTCATTCATTCATTCAACCTTTATTTATACAGGCTAGCCTCATTGAGTCACTATGGCACTGACCACTAAAACTACTACATCCCCATTAATATGAATTAATAATAATGACTGTGTTTTTAAGAACAAATTGTTTTTAAAAAAGCTAAAAATATGATGGAAAGCACATTAAATGATAGGTCAATAGTGTGCATTTATTTAAGCACATTTTCTTGCAATGTTCATTTTGATGCATCCAGATGTGTGTGTGGAACATGCATATAACATTGATGCATGAGGTCCCTGGATTTTAGTTCTATTGACAAAAATAATGTAACATTTGGAACATCAAACTTTTTTCCTTCATTCATTAGTGTTTGCCCCGGGTCGGGGAGGAGGTCCTGCCCCAAGTGGAGGAGTTTAAGTATCTCGGGGTCTTGTTCACGAATGAGGGAAAACTGGAGCGTGAGATCGATAGGCGGATAGGTGCAGCATCCGCAGTGAAGCGGGCGCTGTACCGGTCTGTCGTGGTGAAGAGAGAGCTGAGTCAAAAGGCAAAGCTCTCAATTTACCGATCGATCTACGTTCCCACCCTCATCTATGGTCATGAGCTTTGGGTTGTGACCGAAAGAACAAGATCTCGGATACAAGCGGCTGAAATGAGTTTTCTCCGCAGGGTGTCTGGACTCTCCCTTAGAGATAGGGTGAGAAGCTCAGTCATCCGGGAGGGACTCGGAGTAGAGCCGCTGCTTCTCCACATCGAGAGGAGCCAGTTGAGGTGGCTCGGGCATCTGGTTAGGATGCCTCCTGGACGCCTCCCTGGTGAGGTGTTCCGGGCATGTCCCACCGGGAGGAGACCCAGAGGAAGACCCAGGACACGCTGGAGGGACTATGTTTCTCGGCTGGCCTGGGAACGCCTTGGGATTCCCCCAGAGGAGCTGCTCCAAGTGGCTGGGGAGAGGGAAGTCTGGGCCTCCCTACTTAGGCTGCTACCCCCGCGACCCGACCCCGGATAAGCGGAAGAAGATGGATGGATGGATGGCATTAGTGTTTGCTATCATTTCACTGCCTCCGACTGTCTGCCTCCTCACATTCAGAATTTTATTTAAGTTTCAAAAACAATAAATTATTGCCAAATATATAAATATTTTTTTACTATACAATTACTGATGTTTTATTAAGGATGCATTAGGCATGAAGAACATTTATTAGAATTTGGCTATTATTCTTTTAGTTTTATTGAGTCTTTTGAGTCACTACCAATACCACATCTTTAGAAGAAGAAAATAAAAGAAAAAACAACAAAAATAAAATAAATGATATTACGGTAATCCTAAAACCCCTCAAACCACAAGTCTCAGTTGGAAATAGTGTGGTATGACTTTTGGCTGCTGTGTATAAAAAATTCCATTCTTCTTGAGCCCATTTTTATCTGAGCTCTTATTTTCCAAGACTAAATGGTCTTTAAACTCATCATTCTGTATATTTTAACCAGTGCACCTCCATGCCTCTGCCAAATTATTCTTATTAAAATTGGCATGTGAAACAGTATTTGTCTGCCCCTTACATTTCAAATGTTTTAAAAAATTGTTTTCACTCATCTAATGCTTATGATGCTTATACTTTCTTTATAACTTTATCTGCCTGTCTTAGGATGAGTGATCTCTGTTAAAGTCACAGGTGTCTAATTACGATGGTGACCCTAATGTGCCTGTTTTCTTAGTTTATACATCTAAATGTAGTATTTGTCATAGTTTTGATTATTATCACTGAAGTATGCCCCAAATTGCATATTCTTTAAAGAAGAAAGTTGATGTATGTTGGATTTTTAGGCAGTCTAACAAAACCATACAATTTGATGCTGACAGTTCACATAATAGAAAATAAAAATAGGCATTTTAGGAACAATTAAGCAGCTAGTTTTAATGATAAAGAAAAAAAAATACATAAACTATTCCAATTACTCCAGTTTGGAAGTCCTAGTGCAACGACTGGAATTAAGTTAGAAATATTTTAATATCTACCTGTATGTTGGTAATTAATGTAAACTTTTCAAAAACACTGTGTATATTTTATTTGTTGTTTTTTAAAATTATTATTACCATTAATGAAAAATGTGTAAACATAGCACAACTATATTCATCTGTATGGATTATTTTTTTAGTTAAAAAAAACAACAAAAAAACACGTATTACTCTTCTTCTGGCTGCTCCCCTCCAGGAGTTGCCTAACTCACAGGAAGACCTGGCAATTGTTTTTACACCGGATGACCTTCCTGACCCAACCACAGACATCTGAGCTACCACAGCCCTCTGTGTGGAGCAGAGAGCTGTCACGGGGTGGCAGAGGGTGAGGGTTAATTTATTTATTAACCTTTATTTAACAGGCAAACTCCATTGAGACTGAACAAGGACCTTAGTTGAGGACCTTGCTCAAAGGCCCAGAGTGAGTGCAGGTGTGGGTGCTCCATCTTTCCCACCCACATTTTAATTATGTGGGTCCAGGGGGTCGAACCAGCAACCTTCCAGTCACAGGCTGGTCTTAACCTCTGCACCATCACTCCCTTAAAGGTAAGTTTATTTCAGCCTGTTCCCTCTTCAGAGGTCACAACGAGCAAACTCGTATGAAAGATTTGGCAATTTGTTTTACGCTGGATGCCCGTTCTGACGCAACCTGGGCTCGCACCCGCAACCTCAGGATTACAAGACCGTGGCATTGACCACCTAGCCCCACCAATCAAAGGAGAAACAAAAAACATCTGGAAATTAAATAGTTATAACTCAGGTCCTCTGTATGGAGGCAAAAAAAAAAGTTGAAATGTTTCGTCTTTATAAGTCTTTTGAATAACAGACGAAACGTTTCAACATTTATTTATTTATTGTATTTTATTTTATCTTAACTTGTTGCATCCTTGACTAGGACCTGACTTAGATTTATCTACCTGAGCACGCATCATGTCATCTCAAACTCTTATTTTGAAGGCCAACCCTATTCTGTTTTATAACTTCCGGTCCTTAAACACAGTGCGGCAGCAGCAGCAGCAGACGCTCAGCAGACTTGGTGAAATGTAAGCAGTGAATTCAGGGAGAACAATAAAGAGAAACATGAGCAAGAGAGAGAAAGGGGGTACATTGATAGAAAGAAAGAGGAAAGCTGTCGGACCGTCCTGCCGAGGGCTCCTGTAGTCTTAGAGGAGGGTGAGGCGTTCAAATTCACCGTTTGCCAAATCATTTTTTTTTGTCTGCGTTGCTGTGAAACGATAATAAATAGCGGAATCGCGCCGTTGGCTTTGTGTAAAATGCACATTCATTATAAATGAGATGGTTAGTCGTGTAAAGCCTGTTCCAGCACCATTATCTCATGTTATATGATAAGCACATCATCTAGTGCAAGTACGATATATTTAATTTGGGTTTCCGATAACCTGCTGACTAAAGTGAATTTCGGATATTTCACAATCCAACAGCAACGTGATCAGGAAATCCTTTTTTTTTTTTTTTGCAGGCAGGCCTGTCAAAACGCACAGCGGCGCATCACTGTTTGCTTTGTACGGTTAGCACACCCGCTGCGTACTACTGTACCTGTATTCACCACATCTGCCTGGACACCGGCGCATGCGCACACCGCCACGGTTTTGTAGGGGGTTTAACAAACGTCATGAGCAGCCTGCGCCAGAGGAAGGGCAGTAAGGGGAAGGAGGCTCCTCCGAGTCCTGAGCTTCAGTCCAACTGTTGCACCCTTCATCACCAACATCCAGAGAAGACCCTGCAGGGTGAGTGAGCCGCCCTCTGGACTTTATCTTCAACTGTCAGACCAGTGGTCACTAGAAGAAAAAGCCCACAATAAAAACATAGTTCCCTGTCACAGTCAAGTCTCATTCATTCATTCAAACTTTATTTAGTCAGGTAAATCTCATTGATTCTCGTGGACTCATTTACAAGAGCGACCTGCTACAAACTAAAGAATGATGAACAGCAATGGTAGAATTTCCTTAAACAATAGAAAAACATAAGAGAGAAATACAGAATTTTTGTTTATTTTAATTTTATTTTTTAACAAAGTATCAAAAACTAGCAAAACATTATAAGGTAGAATCAAAAAAGGCGTTCAGTACAGAACAACTGAACTTTATTTGTAGCAAACAAGACGTTTCGCTTCTCATCCGAGGAACTTTATCAATTAGTGAGGAGACAGTGAGAGGGCGAAATTATATCAGGATAAGCCCTCTCCTTCGCCCTCTCACTGTCTCCTCACTAATTGATAAAGCTCCTCGGATGAGAAGCAAAACGTCTTGTTTGCTACAAATAAAGTCCAGTTGTTCTGTATTGAACGCCTTTTTTGATTTTATCATGTCCTGGACGACTGAGAATCTTTTCCAGCATATTATAAGGTAGATATATAAAATCAAAAACAGGAACATGTCTGCATTGGTTTTTGCCAGGAGTCCAACAGATTCTTAAAGCCATTTAGAGAGGTCAAGGTCAAGAGCTTCAGATCTTTTTGTAAGATATTCCATGAAGCAGGAGCAGAATAGGAGAAGGCCCTTTTTCCAAGTTCAGTCCTCACTGACGGAACACTGCAGGTAATCATGTCCTGAGAGCGCACGCTGTAGCTGCACTCACGCAAAGACATGTAGGAGGAGATGTATGAGGGCAGCAGACCAAGAAGTGATTTGAAGATGAAAATGTACCAGTGGAAGAGTCTGCGTGAGGTTAATGATGTCCAGTTAACCAGTGAATACAGGGTGCAGTGGTGGGTACGATAATCACAACCAGTTATGAATCTTAGTGCACCATGATAGACAACATCCAACATCCGCAGGGTGCTTGTAGGAGCATTCATGTAGAGAATGTCACCGTAATCAATGGAGGGAAGGAAAGTCACAGATACAAGGCGTTTCCTAACATTCAGTGTTAGACATGATCTGTTTCTGAAAAAGAAACCCAGTTTAACTTTCAGTTTCTTCACTAGGTTTTCCACGTGGAGTTTAAAAGAGAGATGTGAATCGACCAGTATACCCAAATATTTATAGGAATCAACAAACTCAAGTCTCATGATGAGATATGAGACTGAGGCTCACCTTCTTCAAAAATGGTTGTTTCAGGGTTGAAACTGGGGAAATAACTTCTCTGCTCCCCTCTGCAGAGCGGTGACTGAGCCGTGTCCACACATTTACATAACTGTAACATACAGACTTGCTCCATTGTCGGAAAGAGCTTGCAGAGACTTTCTTTTTCTGCAAAGTATAGGTTTCCACATTGTACACACGGGTGTCTGAATGCAACCAGCACCAAGAAATGTCTGAAAATAAAGTGCTTTTAAATGAGGCATACCTGCACAAACTTCATTTACTCATATTATTTTCTGGTATTTTAGGCCTGGTGTAGGCCTACACTACTCATATTTTTGTCAGTTCTTAAATGCTGAGTACCTATCTGGAACAGGAATGTACAGTTTAATGACATTTAAATACAGAAATTATTCTCAGCTTGCCTGAAGATTCTTTCAAATAGTTTACAGTTTTATCTGTGATTACCTATTTAAGTACCGGTACACAATCCAAGTTAAATGGGGACAGGACTGAGATAAAGGAAAAAAATGTGAAGTGGTAAAAATAGGTTCATTGTTTTGGTTTCTGAGACACAAAGTGAAAGTGGGCAAAATACAGTAGGCTGCTTCATCATCGTTTCTGTAAAGGTCACAATCTCAGGTTCTCACAGATAAAAAAAAAAATCACATTTCAGAAATCTCCATTTTGGAAGGTGTGCCTTTAAATCTTCTCACCAACAACTCTGTTTTGCATATGAAAAAAGGTACAAATGTAGCAGAAAATGTCAGCTTAAAAATATGAAGTACACGGTAAACAGGGCTATGAACAACCAGTGAAACAACCAACAAATGAGCAGTTCTTACTATGAGAAAGTTTAGTTGTTTCATCTAGTACATATGGAAAAAAAACAACGTTCTATAACAAAAGTTAAACATTTAAACAAGGGGATAATAGCCCATTTATGTTTGTTTTTTTTTCAGACAAAAAGGACCAAATGAATATGAATTCATAAACAAATAATACAACCTGTTGCTTCTGCTTACCAGTAGTCTATTGGAACCTCATTTTCCTCCGTTTATACAGTATTGATTATTTATGTTTCATTTTTATGTGTACGGTAATGATCATATCCCTCCATGTATAGACATACGTACTGCTAACAGGTTGAACAACTGTATAACCTATGAGTAAATTATTCATAACTTGTCCATAGCTTATACATAACTTACACAAGCGTATGGCACTTCTGAATGAATGAATGAATTTATGCACAGCATGTTGGAGCATTTTGCAATGAGAGCGGCTGTCACACAGTAATGTGTATCATCAGCATATGAAAAAAAAAGCCAAACACATTGATTTAAGTCACATAAATTAGGTGTAAGTTTAGAACAAGTTGCCAGCACGCTGATATACAATAACATAAGTTTGTCTATGGTGATGCCAGCCCAAAATTTGGCACACGCATGACATTTTCAGTGTATAGGGGCAGCCGTGGCAAAGTGGCAGTCGACCCCCGATCAGAAGGTTGGAGGTTCGATCCCCGAGTTCCCACACCATGTGTCACTGTGTCCCTGGGCAAGACACTTAACCCCGAGTTGCTCCCGGTAGGACTGGCTGTCGCCTTGCATGGCAGACTACCGCTACCGGTGTGTAAATGTGTGCATGAATGGGTGGATGGCTGGTACTGTGAAGCGCTTTGGGGCCCCTCATAGGGGGCTAGAAGGCGCTATATAAGTAAGCTCCATTTACCATTTATATGTTGCCGTGTTGCTGATACGTTATGTATAAGTTGCAGGTATGCACAAGTTCACACATGTAACATGTAAGTTACTCATAAGTTGACACATGTTAGAAACCAGGTGTGAGAACTTGAGTAACTTATTTCTAACCTATGAGCAACGTCTAGCTAGGCCTGTCGCGGCAAACAATAAATCAGTTAATTTCATGATAAATGAAAATTATCAACCTAATTTTTCGGCTTTATCGTTTTCTTCGTGTCTCTCTCTTTCTACTGAAGACACTGGATGACAAAAAGGCTCAACTCTGGTGCTCTTCACTGACTCATCCTTTTTTCTTTTTTCTTTAAAAATCTGTCTTAAATGTCCAAAATAATTTTTTTGGATTGCTAAAAAGCAGCTAAGCAGCTATTTATTTTCATTTGTTGGCACACTGATGCCATACAACACTGTGGGACAGGGCCTTCAGAGATCACTCAGTACTCAAACACGGACTTTCTTGTTTGCTTTTTAAGTTTTTGCGATCTTATAAAGGAAGTTTTCTGCTGACACTTAAAAGTTTTCCTTGTTCAAGTTTCTGTTGTTATATGCTCTAAAAACTCAGATGATTGTGAACAACCAATAACTTTTACATCAAATTTTGCTGGATACCTTTCTGAAGGACTTTGTTTTTAAATTAATTTTCATTGTTATGACTAAGAGCTCTTACGTTTGGGCCTTGCTTCATTTGAACCAGCCAGCTGGAACAGCTTGTTATTTGTAAACACCTAATTTTGAAAACCCCATTTAGATGTTTAAATTAGAAATTCTAATGACAAGATGATGCAATGTTCTGTCTTTACTTAATAAGAAATCATTTTATATTTTAGTAGCATGATTTTAATATAATTTAAACAAAATTCTTGCAGGTGATTGGTCATGGGGGGCTATAATCTGGACCTCAATTGGATGGTCTGTTTCTGTCGGCCTCGGCTTGTTGTGCTGCATCTATGTGGCCACGCTTCACGAGAACGACCTGTGGTTCTCCAACATCAAGGTAAAGGCCTTAACAGTCAACATCTTGAGTGTTTTCCCTTGTTGCCACAGCGACACAGATCCGCTCTTCAGCTCTTGATTACATTTCAACCTCATGTTTTGTTCACTCACATTGTCTGAGCACTGGCAAGCTTTGATGAAAAACAGACTGGCTGGAAGTGACTGTGTGGGTGTTGGAAGGCTTTCTGTGCTATACAAGTAGTACACAGAATTGCAGCACTCTTTACCACAACACACAAGGTTTTCTTGGTCACTTTCAGCTAGGAAGCGATCAGGTGTTAGGAAGTCATTTGAAGTGTCATAATTGGTTGAACATATGGATTAACAGTGGAATAGTACCTTCTGTTATGAACTTTGGTGTGGTACACACTACCTTGCCAGGACACATGTTCTTCTCTCCATTGGCTCCCTGTCGAATTCAGAGTAGAATTCAAAATCTTACTTCAAACCTACAAAGCTCTCAACAACCTAGCTCCATCTTATATTACATATCTTATTGTTCCGCCGTTTCCTAACAAATCATTTCACTCTCAGACTGCAGGTTTACTTTCGGTTCCTAGAGTTTGCAAAAGCAGAATGGAGGAAGATCTTTCAGTAGGCATGTAACGAGATCTCGTTGTACAAGATCTCGCGATATTAAACTCCCGCGATATCTCTCGTTGAGAGGTAACGTTGTCTCGCGAGACGCTAATGCTAATGCTAGCAGAGCCCCTAGCAAGTCAGCGTCACGGACAGCATGGCTTTGCCGGATGAAGTGGCTATAGAAGACGCCCCAACTACTGATGGAGGGTCCCGGTGCCGCAGACTCCTCTACATTGATGGAGGTAGGGCTGGGCGATATGAGGAAAATATTATATCGCAATATTTTTTGGCTATATCACGATACACGATATATATCGCGATATCTCCAAAATCAATGAAAAAATGATTCAAAATTGATAAAAAAATGTCAACACTAAATTTGAACAAACTTAAATATTTTATTTTAACCATCAATTGCACACATAAATAAAAAGTACTTCAAGCAAAAAGGAAGAATAAATAATTTAAACTTAAAAAGGTGCTCTTGTGCTTTTAACATTTAAAAAAATGTTAAATCAAAACATTTAAGGCCTTTAAAATACAAAAACAAAAGTGTAAACAGTGGCCATAAAATTTACTGACCCAGAACAGTCACAGGTAACAACTCTCAACTATTTGCATGTGCTGGTAATTTTTAACAACAAACCACAAAATGTGCACAAGTTTCAAACTGTGCCAAGTTCAGGCAATGTCTGCAAAACCTCTGAACAAGAACAGATTTATCACAGGTATTGTGTACTGCAGTAAATGTGAGCCTCTGTGTACTGTATCCGGTTTTATTGTGAAAGGGTCAGGGGGTTGTTTCCGGGTTCACGAAGACGTTCTCTAAGTTGCTCTACAAAGTGTCGCATTGAATCCTTGTGTAAAAACACGACAGCCTCCACTCAGAAACGTGAACAGAGAGGTGGAGACATTATTAAATCAGCTGTTTATTATATATCGCTAAAAACACGGTCAGTCTCAGCTGTGGAAGAAGACGGCTAAAGCGTTAGCCATCTTGTTAGCCGCTAAGGACCGTATCTTTAGCGATAATGATAAAATGCTGATTTAATAATGTCTCCACCTCTCTCTGCGGTGCACGCACGACTAAATGAGCTCAGACCCGTGGTTTGTTTTAAGGAAGCAGCAGGCTGGAAAAACACTCGGTTCTGCCGTTCATGCTCCACTCCGCTGTTTAAATGGTGAAAAAGATTCGTAGTTCCGACCTTTCGTCGGGATTATTTTCAGCATCGTCTACAAAAATATTTTTTATGCCCTCATCTGACAGAAAGAACATTGTTTTTCCCCCTCAGCAGCTGGCAGCGCTCTTCATATCTGCCGTGTTCACTTGTGCTGAAAGTCTCCCCGGCTCCGTCCTCCTGCAGCCTGCAGGAAGGAGGGGGGCGAGTGGGAGCCCGCGCGACAGCAGGAGGATCCTCGATATACACGATATAGCCCTTTTAACCATCGTACATTTAAAATATCGCGATACATCGAGTATATTCGATATATCGCCCACCCCTAGATGGAGGGTCCCGGCGCTGCCGACGCTGCCCCGAATGTAAAGACACGCGTGTAAACACCAGTGTGACCGGTGTTGCCAGATAGAGTCCCACCCACCCAAAGCAATCTCTACCCGCAAAAGTCAGAAGGAAAATTGCGGTGAACCGCCCAATCTGGCAACACTGGTGAGTGACGGCTGCAGAGTCAGTGCTGATGCGGATATTTATGTTCAATTTTTGGAAAGTCCTGCGTGAATATCTATTTTTTTAAACAAAGTTGAACGTTCTAAGGTCTAAGGAGATTCAATCAGTAAAATGAAGACATCAGTTGGGTTTGTAATACATGTTAAAACAGAATAAAAGCCTTTTTGCGGCATAAAACCGATCTTTGAAGTTTTCTTGAACTAATATTAAAATCTCGTCTCGTTCTCGCGAGATCTGTGATTTGTCTCGTCTCATGAGTTTTGTGTATCGTTACACCCCTATCTTTCAGTTATCAGGGGCCTCTCTTGTGGAACCAACTTTCAATTTCTGTCCATGAGGCTGACACATTGTCCAGTTTTAAAAATGGGCTTAAGACTTTCCTTGTTGATGAATCCTATAGTTAGGGTTGGCTTGTCATAGGCTTAGATAACTGGAGGACAAATTGATCTCATTTTTAAAAATGAATACAGGGTAGTTACAAATGCATACATATGAATGGTTTGTATTTGAAATTATGTCTATCTTAACATGTAATGCCCCTCTCATTCTCAACCTGCCATTGTGTATCTGTTCTTCCTTCTTGTTTCTCTCAAACCCAGCCGCTCGTTGCAGATGGCTGCTTGTCCCGAGTCTGGTTCTGATGGAGGTTTCTTCCTCATGAGGGAGTTTTTCCTTTCCACTGTTGCCTTCATGCTTGCTCAAGATGAGTCTGCAATGAAGTTAGACTCAAAGCAGTCTGCTCCTCAGATATACTGTATAATGTTATTAACTTTTATATACAGTATACCGGTCGGTGTATAAATGTTTATGTTCAATGCCCTGAGATGACTTCTGTAGTGACATGGCGCTATATAAATAAACTGAACTGAATCGAATCGAATGTTAGAACAGAAAGAGATATTATTAAAGGGGACCACACTTGCAAAATTCACTTTTTAATGTTTTTTTTACTCAACTTTGGGTATTTACTTCATAAAAAAACAGTCCTTGTGCCAAAAAAATGCACCCAGTGGTTTATTTACTCTAAGTAGATTTATTTTACTGTGATAAAACGTTCGTTTTAAAATACTCTCGCATGTTACGTCACAAGCGAGAGAGGACAACCCACCCCAACCTGAGTCCAGCCCCTCACCTAGCAACCCCTGGTTAGGCTCAACCCACTTCTGTATTAAACACATGACTGTTGTTTTTCATGATTTCATCTCATCTTTTGTTTATATGTTCTTAATTTCATGTGTACAGCACTTTGTTGCAGCTGTGTTTTTAAATGGCTTTATAAATAAAGTATAATTGTTATTTTTATGTTTTAGTTCAATTTTTAGTGTATTTGCGATCGCTCCCAACGCGCAGCCGGCAAAAATTAAACGAGCGGACCCCCGGCGTAGGGACCCGCGGCAACGGGACCCTCTTCTGGCGCGATGGAGCGGAGCTTCAATTGTACAGCCTCGCTGCTGCCTCGAAGCAGCCTCACAGCAGCGAGGACCTTCTCCTTACGGATTAATTTACGGGAGACACTTGGTGAACTTTGTGTGTCTTGACTGGAACAGCGATAACTCCCAAAATCTCCGCGTGCAACGAGCGGAGCTGGCGAACACCGGAAGAGGAACAAGCTAACATTAGCATCGGATTCGGGTGGTCTCATGCTAAAAGGAGCAGCAAATTGCGGCGCGCTCAGACGGGTTTCGGTAAGTTATCTTAAGCTGACACTAACAGTAAGTCAAATGAGTAATAAAAAAAGAGCTAATTTTAAAACAACAACACATTACAGATACTGGCTGTTACAGAGGGCGTAAACAGATCTTTGAAGGGCGTGGACTTCAGAACTTGTATCAGAAACCGGTCGTTCAAAACGAAAGTTAAAAATGGCAGAATTAAAAAGGGTATAATTAATTATCTAAGAATTATTTTGTGTATTAAAATGAATTAATATTGTCAAGATAGCACACAGACATAACATAAAAATTTTAAATACTTACATGTGATCCCCTTTAAGGGGTTTTATGTTTTCCTATTTCAACAAGATGGATGTGAAGCCACAAAATAATCACTGAAAAAGACACAAAATAAATCACAGCATTTCTCACCTTTTATAGTTATATATTTTTGGGGAAAGTAGACTGATTATTTCCCCGGTATCAGAAATGAACAGGGCAGCACCATACTTACAAGTACTTGGCATTTTCTTGATGATGGCCAAAGCCGGGCCAGTAGAGAACAAGGCTTGTCTTTGCTTAGGTCTCATTACAACACAAACATACCGATACAGCTGTGGATTTTCTGCAAGTAATAGGATCTGGTAATCTTGAAAACTTGTGGGCTCTTAGCATTTCATAAAATATTGTAAAATAATTCTCACCTTTTTTCTGCTTTCCTCGAGATACAACACACGTTTTATTATTACATATTACCTCATACTTTTGTAGAGCTGAAATGGCTTCCAAATACACATCATAAACACTCCATTAAGCGATGGGATAATAGATTTTCCATGCACTTTACAAGGCAGATTTTTAAACCTGTTGAATCAGCCATACAGTCCTCGATCCTCAGGATTGGCACAAGGTGTCTCTCATAGTTTCTGCTGTGCAGCAACAGAGCTCTGTGCAAAGCCAAATATGATGTTATTTTTGAGTGGCCCTTGTAGAGCTGTAGGAGAACATTGGTTTGGCTAAGCATGAAGCAACAGAGGCTGATTAGTTTCAAGTAGTATCAAAATGAGGACAAAATATAAATTAGACCTTTCACTGTGTGTTTTGCTCTTTTAATGCTATCTGTCATTTCTTGTGGTGCAAACAGAAATAAGAAAGTTGGTTGTTGTTGAGGACAATCTGAGTATTTAATGCGTAGAAAAAAATCACTAAAATATGAAGTAACCATAGTCATTAGCAAGTAAACAATGTGGTTTTATCTGCAGAATGCAGAAAGTACCTGTGTATTTCTTTCAAATTAGCATTGATGGCACTTCTAGTGCTCTTATAACCTCATATTTACCCATTTGGTTATTTTTAATTGAACATTGACTTTAAATTCATAAATATCCTAATTTAATTTGCATGAAGTAGTTCATTTTTATTAAACCTGATTAAGCTAATGCATATGCAAATGGACATTACAGAGGAAATGAGGCTGAAGACCTGAACACTGAGTTGTGATTTTTCTGGGTTTGTTGCAAAGTTCATTACACAGTTTGGTGGAGCTGTTTTCTGGCCATAAAAAAGCAGGAAATTCATAACAAATTTTGATGATTAAAACCGTATAACCAGCGATATCTCAAAATCTATTGATCTGCATTTTCAAACATTCTCTTAATCACATAAGATGTTCCTTAATTTATGGGAAAGAAAAGAAAGAAACAAATCAATTTATATCCTTTGTACAGAACAGTTTAATTGGTACTTCATCCGTTTCTCACACAAGCGTGAAATGGATTGTGTTCACATACATGCAGCATGCACAGGGTAAGTGTAAGGTTTTGTCAAAGGGAGACAAAATATTACATCCTGTTTATGTGG
>JBBPBX010036539.1:14358-31428 GCA_038048925.1 Garcialebias charrua | reverse complement strand
GGCTCTGGTTTAGACTATTTGAGCATTCCTTTAGTTGATAACGGATAATTTATGAAGGTTGTTTTAAGCAGAGAAGCACATAGCATCAACTGATCAATTTTGGCTCTAACGGTCTACATTAAAAAGTGTTAACACACTCTTATTTGTGTCTAATCATTAGTGTGAGAACTATGAAAGACTAACTAGTCAATCTGTATTAAGTATAAAATATATATGTGTTGTGATTTAAATGTATTTATGTTAAATATGTGGGCCATTTATCGAGCTGCAGCATGTGCTCAGCTCTGCTCTGCTCAGAAGATGAAGAGGACTCTTCTTTCACTGAGAGTAGAAAGTAGCTTACCTGTGTCTGGCTTCACCTAGAATGTTTGATTAGCTTGTAATTCTATCAATTGCAAACTTGTAAGATTAATATAAGTAAATGTGATATATGTTAAATATAAAGTAATTAGTGAACAGTCTAAAGTGAATACAGGTCTGTACGTAGAATGAAGAGACGCACACACATAGTATAAAATGCATCATCAGTGACATTTCAAAGCTTGTAAAAAGATATATAAAGGTATAAAAAGCTGTAAAATCCAACAACAGCATGCACAATATTACTGTTTGTGCCGGAGAACTGAGTCTCTGGGATGGACCTGTTTTTGCCGTAATGTATTTTGGGGTTGAAAATCCACTGGGATGTTATGTTTAGAATAATAAATGTCAGAGTTTCTCTGTACTCCTGCAACATATGGAATTACCACTGGTCTGGGTCTGGCCAAATGGGACTGTTTCATCTAACAGCTCCACACCGGTTGCTGAGCAGACAAGAACCACGAGGGTGATGACAAACTTTCTACTCCTGTGTTAAATCAGTAGGCGTTGATGCTACAGCAGGTAAATCAAAGTTCTTAATAATGTTTGCTTGTGTTTAATTCAATTACACAAGAATTGAGTTTTTTTATTTTATTTTTCCTGCAAGGAGAAGCTATCTTCCCACCAGAGGCAGACTGGTTCTGAAAGAGTGTACACATTGGACCGAGGTGCGGAGCAGGAGGACTTCATCAAAGAGAAAGATGTTGGAGCAACTATTCACTTAAAATGTCCCTCAGTTCTTTTTTGAATCTATTCAATGTTTTAAGCTAAATTAAGCAAAGGAGTGACAGCCTGAACAAGCCAAATAAACAAAATGGGGCCAGTATCCAGGATGACAAGGAAGAGTACAGTTAATTTAGTTTACAGTTAAAGCTGCACTATGTAACTTTGTAATGCAGTCTGTAACTTTTCTAACAATATATTTTTAACATATTTCTTCACTCTGTCACTATCTACTGACAGACTGATGTTAGACAAAGTAATCTCTGAAAAAAACTATAGTCCCCTTGCTTCTCTTTTTTTTTTTTTTCCCCAAGATGGTCGCGCTCAGACCAGCTGCAGCTTCACGGGCTCCTGGTTCATCCCTAGTTTTTAGTAATTTTAATAGTGTTTTTGTACCTGACTCTGCGCGTTTTTTGCGGGTGAATTATAGCCTAACTGAACTGTTGAGAACTGGAATGGATTTACCACAGGGCACAGCTGATATCAGCAACGAACTCAAATCAGAGCTCGGCAGAATGGGGCTTTTAAGGACATCTTTCTGGAAGCAGATGCGCTCCGGTTCACGCTCCAGGGGAAAGAAAAGGAAGTGGTGCTCCCGAGGTCAGAAGCGGGGCTGCCGAGCAGGAATAATGATGAGACTGCGGGCAGACTCTAAAACCGGGAGACCCCCGATGCCGGCTCTTTTTCTGTCCAACGTCCGCTCGCTGGACAACAAAATGGATCTGCTCCGTCTGAGAGTAACAGCGTCGGAGGAAATGAGGAGGTGCGCTGTGCTCTGCCTCACGGAAACGTGGATCTCTGAGGATACACCGGACTCTGTTTATGAGCTGGATAACAGACTCTTTTTCAGAACAGACCGGTGTACCGAGACTACGGGAAAAACACGAGGCGGTGGTGTGTGTTTACGTGCACAAGGATTGGTGCTCGAACTGTGCTGTCATCAAAAGGCTCTGCTCAGCTGCTGTGGAGCTGATCACAGTAAGGTGCCGTCCTCATTATCTTCCCTGTGACTATTCAGTGATCCTTATCACTGCTATTTACATAGCTCCTGATGCTAATGCTAATGACGCCCAGGGAGAAATTCATGACTTACTCATCTCGCTGCAGTGTAAATATCCAGAGGGGCTCTTCATTGTTTCTGGTGACTTCAATCACGTAGATTTACAGGTCTCCCTCCCAACCTTCAATCAGCACGTTTTCACAGCAACAAGAGGAAATAAAATGCTTGATCAAGTCTACACGAATGTGAAGGGGGCGTACACGGCGAAGTCACGCCCAACGCTCGGGGCTTCTGACCACTGCTCTTTGATCTTGGTCCCAGCACAGCTTCCTCCCCTCAGACGCTCTAAGCCGGAACAAAGAGAGATAAAAGTTTGGCTTCAAGATAGTACCCCCATGCTGAGAGACTCTTTTGAAAACACAAACTGGTCTGTCTTCAGGGAGGTAGCTACGAATGAGAGTTCAGTGGATCTGGAACTTTATGCTTTCTCAGTTCTGGGTTATATTTGCACATGCTCTGAAGATGTATCCATAAAAAATATGTTAAATTTTACCCCAACAAAAAACCCTGGTTAAATAAAGAAGTCTGCACCCTGCTGGCAGCCAGGGACACTGCCTTCAAGTCTGGAAACACAGAGGAACTGAAGAAAGAGCAGGAAGGATCTGGTTGCTGGCATTAAGAAGGCCAAGGCCACATATGCACAGAGGATCGAGGGACAGTTCACCTCACAAGACCCACGGAGCATGTGGAAGGGTATTAAATGCATAACAGATTACAAAGGCAAGAGCAAACAATGCCCCAGGGACCCATCTCTGCCTGATGCCCTCAATAAGTTTTATGCACGTTTTGAAGATCCAAACAGACCAGCTAGCACCAGACTCACCTCATCACCAGATGAAGAGCATCTCAGAGTGACCGCAGCAGAAGTGAGAGGCAGTCTCAGAAGGATCAACCCTCATAAAGCAACCGGACCAGACAACATCCCAGGGAAAGTTCTGAAGGAATGTGCGGACCAGCTCTGTGAGGTGCTGGCTGACATCTTCACCACCTCACTTTCACTGGAGTCAGTTCCCACCTGCCTGAAGACCGCCACCATCATCCCAGTTCCAAAGAGCTCCACAGTGACTGGTCTGAATGACTATAGACCGGTGGCCCTCACCCCGATAGTCGCTAAATGTTTTGAGAAACTGGTCATGTCCCACATCAAGACAACCGTCAACATCAACGAGGACCCTCATCAATATGCATACCGCGAGAACCGATCAACAGAGGACGCCATCTCCTCTGTGGTCCACACTGCTCTCACCCACCTGGATCAGAAGGACTCATACGTGCGTCTGCTCTTTGTGGACTTCACATCTGCCTTCAACACCATGATCCCCCAAACTCTGATAGACAAACTATCCACACTTGGACTAAGCCCCTCCGTTTGTAACTGGGTACTAGACTTCTTAACAAACAGACCACAGTCCGTGAAGATCCACAACTTCTCCTCCTCCACCATAACCCTCAGCACTGGCTCTCCTCAAGGATGTGTGCTGAGCCCTCTTCTGTTCACTCTGCTCACATATGATTGTACAGCCACACATCCAGGCTGTCATATTGTTAAGTTTGCAGATGATACAGCGGTGGTGGGATGCATCACAAACAATGATGAGTCCAGCTACAGACAGGAGGTGGAACACCTGGAGAGCTGGTGCAAAGAGAATAACCTTCACATGAATGTGAAGAAGACAAAGGAGATGATTGTGGACTTCAGAAGGAACAAACACACCCCACTGAACATAAGTGGATCTGCAGTGGAAGTGGTCTCCAGCTACAAATACTTGGGTGTACACATGAATGATAACCTCAGCTGGAGCAACAACACCACCAGCCTGATCAAGAAAGGTCATCAGAGACTCTACTTCCTCAGACGGCTGAGACGAGCTGGTCTGAGCAGCCCAGTCCTCACCTCCTTCTACAGGTGTGCAGTGGAGAGCATCCTGTGCTCCAGCATCAATGTGTGGCATGGAGGCTGCACAGTTGCAGAGAGGAAAGCTCTACAGAGAGTGGTGAAGGCTGCACAGAAGTCTGTTGGAGTCAGTCTCCCCACCATCACAGACATTTACACCTCCAGATGCAGGAAAAGAGCCACCTGCATCATGAAAGACCTCACTCACCCAGCACACTCACTCTTTGCCCCACTCCCCTCAGGACGGAGGTTGAGGAGCATCAAATGTAGAACCACTAGACTGAGGAACAGCTTCTACCCTGAGGCTGTTAGACTCATGAATAAATAAATAATAAGAATAAACACTGCAAAATATCACATCATGCTGATGCTGATCTGTTTTCTTGTTGCTGTGTTCATTTGTGACCATCTGCTCATACAGACTCATGTTCGTGCTGCTGTTTATAATGATGTTTTTCTACTACATTAGGGCTTAGTGTATTACTAGTTGATGTTTTTCTTAGTTAATCCTAGATGTTATTACTGTTTTTCTCTTGCATTTGTTGTTGGATGTAACTGGGACCCTGTGTACATAATCTCGTTTTCATCACATGTACCACATGCGGTGCAAATGAAAATAAAGACTCTCTGACTCTGACTCTGACTTCTCTATCAGCATTTATAAAAACACTAAAAACACAGAGTGACCCGGACAATGACCAGCCAATAAAAACAGAGTTGTTTGTCACGCCCCAACCCACGCCCCCGCCTGTCCCAGCCCCAGCGCCGCGCACGTTCTCATTCAAAGGATTGCAAAGCGATGCAGGACTGTTTTGTATGTGACACAAATGTATTAAATATCCCTTCTTCATCCCAGAGCTGGAATTTTCTTTTGTTTTTTGCCAAAAGTCAAGTGATCGCTTCATCCTTCACTGACAGGAATGAGGAAATGGATTTGTCACGACTCACAAGCAAATTAAATCATGTCCAAAGTGGCTGGTGAAGCTTTGCTGATTTCAGGGTGTTTTTGTGTTGTTGGACGAGTGATTCATGGTTTTATTATAATTTTTTATAACATTATATTAACATATAATCACAGAACTTTGCAGCGTCTGCCACAGGACATGTAGTGGGGGCGGAGCATTCCAGACATTCCAGATCCACTGACAGAAATGAGGAAGTCACGAGCGAATTAAATCATGTCCAACGTGGCTTCGTGAAGCTCTGCTGATTTCTGCTGGTTTTTGTGTTGTTGGACAAGTGCTCCATGGTTTTATTACATTTTTAAAACGTTTTATTAACACATCACAGAATATTGAAGCGCTCTGAGCGGACACACAGCAGGGGGCAGAGCTGCAGAACTCAAGTTCAACAGAGAACGGACTGGCTCCCCCTCAGAGTCATATATGGCTCTGAGGGGGAGGGAGCAGAATGCTTTTACCTGCTGGAAATTTTTCTAAGTCCCAGCGTTCTCCAGAAATTACATAGTGAACCTTTAAACTGAGAACTAAATTTGGTTTGGTAGGCGGGGTGCTCAGTTCTGTTGACGGGGTGGGGCACCCCGCTTGTATAATGGTAGGGGAAACACCGAGTTTGGTTAATGTATTTTTAATAGTGTGTTTAAAATGTTTTCTTTTAAGTGTTTGTGTGACATGGACACCTCACTTGCCCTGGAAACAGTTCCCACCTGCCTGAAGACTGCCACCATCATCCCAGTTCCAAAAAGCTCCACAGTGACTGGTCTGAATGACTATCGGCCGGTGGCCCTCACCCCCATAATGCAAAATGCTTTGAAAAACTGGTCATGACTCACATCAAAACAACCATCAACATCAACAAGGACCCTCATCAATATGCTTACCGTGAGAACCGATCAACAGAAGATGCCATCTCCTCTGTGGTCCACACTGCTCTCACCCACCTGGATCAGAAAGACTCCTACGTCCGTATGCTCTTTGTGGACTTCACATCTGCCTTCAACACCATGATCCCCCAAACCCTGATGGACAAATTATCCACACTTGGACTAAGCCCCTCTATTTGTAACTGGGTACTGGACTTCTTAACAAACAGACCTCAGGCAGTGAGGATCCACAACTTCTCCTCCTCCACCATAACCCTCAGCACTGGCTCTCCCCAAGGATGTGTGTTGAGCCCTCTTCTGTTCACTCTGCTCACATATGATTGTACAGCCACACATCCAGGCTGTCATATTGTAAAGTTTGCAGATGATACAGCGGTGGTGGGATGCATCACAAACAATGATGAGTCCAGCTACAGGCAGGAGGTGGAACACCTGGAGAGCTGGTGCAAAGAGAATAACCTTCACATGAATGTGAAGAAGACAAAGGAGATGATTGTGGACTTCATAAGGATATGCTGGTGAAGATTCTCAGTCATCCAGGACATGATAAATCAAAAATATTGAATTGAAAAAGACTTCTGGACAGAAGTCGAAACGTTTTCTGTTACAAATAAAGTCCAGTTGATCCTGAATTGAACGCCTTTTTGACTTCATAAGGAACAAACACATCCACAACCCACTGAACATAAGTGGATCTGCAGTGGAAGTGGTCTCCAGCTACAAGTACTTGGGTGTACACATGAATGATAACCTCAGCTGGAGCAACAACACCACCAGCCTGATCAAGAAAGGTCATCAGAGACTCTACTTCCTCAGACGGCTGAGACGAGCTGGTCTGAGTAGTCCAGTCCTCACCTCCTTCTACAGGTGTGCAGTGGAGAGCATCCTGTGCTCCAGCATCAACGTGTGGCACAGAGAGTGGTGAAGGCTGCACAGAGGTCTGTTGGAGTCAGTCTCCCCACTATCACAGACATCTCCACCTCCAGATGCAGGAAGAGAGCTACCTGCATCATGATGGACCCCACTCACCCAGCACACACACTTTTGCCCCACTCCCCTCAGGAAGGAGGTTGAGGAGCATCAAATGTAGAACCAATAGACTGAAGAACAGCTTCTACCCTGAGGCTGTTAGACTCATGAATAAATAACCAGAATAATCACTGTGAAATATCACATCATGTTGCTGCTGATCTGTTTCATGTTGCTGTGTTCATTCGTGCCCATCTGCTCACACAGACTCATGTTCGTGCTGCTGTTTGGAGTAATGTTTTTCTATGATATTAATGCTTAGTGTATTTTTAGTTGATGTTTTTCTTATTATATCCTAGATGTTATTCTTGTTTTTCTTTTACATTTTATTGTTGGATGTAACTGGGACCCTGTGTACATAATCTCGTTTCATCACATGTACCACATGCGGTGCGAATGACAATAAAGACTCTCTGGCTCTGACGTACAGTGTGGTGTTGAACAAATAAATAAAAATTAAACCTGATATCTTCATTTTTAACTTTAATAACATGCAACATTTCATATCATCGTTTAAACTAACTTGAATTCAAGGGCATCAGAAGCATCTGTAAAGCGGAGTGGATGAACACACACTCCAGTGTGCAAAAAAGTGTACACTACCCAGATAGCAAAAGCTGTTAATTCAATGTTGAATATCATGAAATGTGGATATCCTAACTGGGCCTTCCTGAAAGCAGAGAAGAAACCCAAACAGGACTCCAGCCAGCCATCAGGTGAAAAGAAGGAACCCAGACCCAGACCAGTGGTCATTCCGTATGTTGCGGGAGTTTCAGAGACATTGAGACGTTTATTTTCTAAACACAACGTCCCAGTGGCTTTTAAACCCCAAAATACATTACGACAAAGACTGGTTCATCCCAAAGATCCAGTCCCCCGGCACAAACAGAGTAATGTTGTGTATGCTGTTCAGTGTCAGGAGGGCTGTGATCAGTCTTATATCAGGGAAACTAAACAGCCACTGGCCAAAAGGATGGCCCAGCACAGAAGATCAACATCATCAGGTCAGGACTCTGCGGTCTACACTCATCTCCAGGCCAGCGGTCACTCTTTCAGGGATGAAGATGTTCACATCCTTGATAGAGAGGAACGATGGTTTGAGAGAGGAGTAAAGGAGGCCATCTTTGTGAAAAGAAACCATCCATCATTAAACAGGGTGGAGGCCTCCGGGTTCAACTGTCCCCCTCTTACAATGCTGTTATTGCTAGTATCACTCAGCCCTCTGTGAATAGCAAACAACCATCAGGGTGCTAATGATCCATTGTTAGGCTGATGGTCCTCCTTGATCATGTGAGCAGCTGGTTTTGGCTGTCATCAGCCAACTGGTTGATCCACTGTGAGAAGGTGCTGTTTTGAAAATATTTATATGTCTTAAACATTTATTTAGTTTATTAGTACAAGATATGTATTATATATTTATAACTTCTATTTAGAAGTTTAGCAGTCTGCTCTTCAGATAAGTAATGTCAAATTGTTATTTGTAAATATGAATGTTTTTGTAAATATGAATGTTTTTGTAAAGTTATTTTATAGATGAATATTTCTATTCAGTGCCCTGAGAAAACTTCTGTTGTCACTTGGCATAAGTAGGGCTGGGCGATAATATCGAGACGATTTAAAACACGATACAAAATGAGACTATTCATAGAATACATTTTTATTTTTAATTCAACCCATTATTAATGGTTCATCTCAGCTTTGTGCAGTCACCCGGTGAGCTGAGCGTTCTGCTCGTGGCTCAGATGGAGCTCTCCAGCCGCTCCTCCTCCTGGAACAGAGGAACCAGTGAGAACCACAGGAACAGAAGGAAAACATCCAGTTACTGGACTACAGGTGTGTTCTCACCTGCAGGAACCAGAGCCAGAACAGATAGAGAACAACTTTTGTTTCAAATGTCCTGAACCTTTAGCGTTTCCTGCAGCTCTAGTTTATTAATTCAAGACGATTCTCACCACTTCAGGTCAGGACAGATTAGTTGACTACAGAAATAACCTTTAGCTGCAGCTCTAACTGTGTGAGCATCATAAACTGTGAGAGCTGCAGAGTCATCACAACATTAATCATTTAATAAAGATTATTAAAGATTTGGCATTTTTCTACTAGTCAATGTCCACATAACAGAGGAAATAAATATGTATGACCCAACCTGAGTAATAAACACATTCAGGGTCAGATAAAAAACCTTCAAAGAAAGAACAAACCAGGTGTTTGAGGGTTCATGGAGGTGAAAACGACGCAGCTCATAAGTATGATAAATCTGTTTTTGTTTGGGGGGCAGCGTTGTAAGAGGCTGCAGTAAATAAATAAAACCCGACCAGCAGAGTGGCGGTGCGTCAACTCACTGCAGCCTGAGACTCGGACAGCTGTCTGATCTGGATCCACTGGACGTTCTCGGCCTGCTGGCCCGTGTTCTCCTTCTGGGCTCTGAGCTCGGCCTCGGTGAGCTGGGCATTCTCACTCAGCAGAGCCTCCACCCTCTTCCCATCACACAGAGGGTCTGAACCCTGGTACTGAGCCACCAGCTCCTCCAGCCGAGCAACCTGCAACAGAACATCACATCTTCAAGGATTCTTCTTCCAGTTCAGTTTCTGCTGCACGCCATTGTACCCACCTCCGCCTCGTAGCGGACCCTCTGTTCCTCCAGTTCGCGGGCGTGCTCTTCCCTCTGGTGCTCACACTGGGACTGGAGGATGGTCAACTCAGAGCGGAGCTTGTTGTACTCCGACTTCTCCATCTCCTGCAGGACATTAGCCACAAACGGAGAAGAGGCGTTAAAGTGATTTGTAAAACTTCAGGCTCACCTTTTGTTGTTGGCATGGATTTACTGCCTACAGCCGTCAACAATAAACCACAACCAACTGAATTGAACTGATTCAACTTTCAGCCTTTTTTAATGAATGCTGAATTAAAAATGAAAATCAAAAGGCAATCATTCGTCCAAACACAAAGATCTGCAGGATTATAAAGTCTCTCCTGGGTAGAAAGGACCGTTTTTTCCTGGGTTCTGGGAGAAAAAAAACCCTTAGTTTAGTTTTATAAGGCCATACGGTGTTTCCTGCAGTTTGAACAAACTCATTAAAATATGGTGTCATCTGCGTAAAGGTGAACTTTAGCTGTAGATAAACTTGTGACCAGTTCAAGAAAAATGGACTTAATAAAGTGAGCCTTGGAGAACTACAAATCACTGCCATCTGAAAGGAGACACATTAGTTAGAGCTCATTGAAATGCTTAATTTCCTGGGAAAAATGTTATTAATTTATGCAAAAGGAATGGTTTGCTTATTTTACATCAATATACAGTACTAAAATAATGTGTCACAAGAGCCTTCCAGCTCTGATCAGATGATTTAAAGGGAACAAAGAGCACTGGGTATCAATATGCTTCTGTTCAGTCTGGGTGATTCTTTTCCCTCTTGTAAGAGCCACACAAGCTCTGCCCCCCACCCCCAAAAAAGACGTTCTGTTAGCAGCAGACTCAGTAATAAAGTCTTTGCCTGGATGTACAAAGTCTGATGGTCTGTTTGGATGGATGACTGTACTGCACATTGTAGAGTGCTTTAGAAAACTATCATTACTGTTAAAGGAGCTAAAGTTTACAACAGGAGCTAAAGTTTACAACAGGAGCTAAAGTTTACAGCAGGAGCTAACGTTTACAGCAGGGCTATTCAACTCATCTGCTCAGTGAGCCACAGTTCCTGAAAGCCAACAGCTCAGGGGCAAGACATCCAGCGATTTAAATCATTATGTAAATAAACCAAAGTTTACAATAATCTGTTCCCTTTTAATTTTTTTGATTTTATTGCATTGAATCATATATGCAATCAACAGAACCCAAAAACAGAAGAGGGGCCGGATTGAAGTCACCCCGCAGGCTGGAAATGGCCCATGGGCCACGAGTTGAATAGCCCTGGTTTATCATTCATCATTCTGTTTTTCACTTGTTAGAGTCAGAGTCAGAGTCAGAGAGTCTTTATTGTCATTTGCACCGCATGTAGTACATGAGATGAAAACGAGATTATGTACACAGGTCCCAGTTACATCCAACGACAATGAAAGAGAAAAACAGTAATAACATCTAGAACTAACTAAGAAAAGCATCAACTAGTAATACACTAAGCCTAATATAGTGGGAATAAACAGCAGCACGAACATGAGTTTGTATGAGCAGATGGTCACAGATGAACACAGATGAACACAGCAACAAGAAAACAGATCAGCATCAGCATGATGTGATATTTTGCAGTGTTTATTTTTATTTTATTTTTATTTATTCATGAGTCTAACAGCCTCAGGGTAGAAGCTGTTCCTCAGTCTAGTGGTTCTACACTTGATGCTCCTCAACCTCCGTCCTGAGGGGAGTGGGGCAAAGAGTGAGTGTGCTGGATGAGTGAGGTCTTTCATGATGCAGGTGGCTCTTTTCCTGCATCTGGAGGTGTAAATGTCTGTGATGGTGGGGAGACTGACTCCAACAGACTTCTGTGCAGCCTTCACCACTCTCTGCAGAGCTTTCCTCTCTTCAACTGTGCAGCCTCCATGCCACACGTTGATGCTGGAGCACAGGATGCTCTCCACTGCACACCTGTAGAAGGAGGTGAGGACTGGGCTGCTCAGACCAGCTCGTCTCAGCCGTCTGAGGAAGTAGAGTCTCTGATGACCTTTCTTGATCAGGCTGGTGGTGTTGTTGCTCCAGCTGAGGTTATCATTCATGTGTACACCCAAGTATTTGTAGCTGGAGACCACTTCCACTGCAGACCCACCTATTTTCAGTGGGGCATGGGTGTGTTTGTTCCTTCTGAAGTCCACAATCATCTCCTTTGTCTTCTTCACATTCATGTGAAGATTGTTCTCTTTGCACCAGCTCTCCAGGTGTTCCACCTCCTGTCTGTAGCTGGACTCATCATTGTTTGTAATGCATCCCACCACCGCTGTATCATCTGCAAACTTAACAATATGACAGCCTGGAAGTGTGGCTGTACAATCATATGTGAGCAGAGTGAACAGAAGGGGGCTCAGCACACATCCCTGAGGAGAGCCAGTGCTAAGGGTTATGGTGGAGGAGGAGAAGTTGTGGATCTTCACGGACTGTGGTCTGTCTGTTAAGAAGTCTAGTACCCAGTTACAAATAGAGGGGCTTAGTCCAAGTGTAGATAGTTTGTCTATCAGAGTTTGGGGGATCATGGTGTTGAAGGCAGATGTGAAGTCCACAAAGAGCAGACGCACGTATGAGTCTTTCTGATCCAGGTGGGTGAGAGCAGTGTGGACCACGGAAGAAATGGCGTCCTCTGTTGATCGGTTCTCACGGTATGCGTATTGATGAGGGTCCTCATTGATGTTGACGGTTGCCTTGATGTGGGACATGACCAGTTTCTCAAAACATTTAGCGACTATCGGGGTGAGGGCCACCGGTCTATAGTCATTCAGACCAGTCACTGTGGAGCTCTTTGGGACTGGGATGATGGTCGCGGTCTTCAGGCAGGTGGGAACTAACTCCAGTGCAAGTGAGGTGGTGAAGATGTCAGCCAGCACCTCACAGAGCTGGTCCGCACATTCCTTCAGAACTTTCCCTGGGATGTTGTCTGGTCCGGTTGCTTTATGAGGATTAATCTTTCTGAGACTGCCTCTCACTTCTGCTGCGGACACCCTGAGATGCTCTTCATCTGGTGATGAGGTGAGTCTGGTGCTAGCAGGTCTGTTTGGATCATCAAAACGTGCATAAAACTTATTGAGGGCATCAGGCAGAGATGGGTCCCTGGGGCATTGTTTGTTTTTGCCTTTGTAATCTGTTATGCATTTAATACCCTTCCACATGCTCCGTGGGTCTTGTGAGGTGAACTGTCCCTCGATCCTCTGTGCATACGTGGCCTTGGCCTTCTTAATGCCATCCTTCAGTTCATTCCTGCTTTTCCTCAGCTCCACTTTATCTCCTGACTTGAATGCAGTGTCTCTGGCTGCTAACAAGGCGTGAACTTCTCTATTTAACCAGGGTTTCCGGTTTGGGTAGGATTTCACATATTTTTTTATGGATACATTCTCAGAGCATGTACTGATGTAACCCAGGACTGAGGAAGCATACAGTTCCATGTCCACTGAACTTCCATCAGTAGCTGCTTCCCTGAAAACAGACCAGTTTGTCCTCTCAAAACAGTCTCTCAACAAGGGGGAACTATCTTGAGGCCAGATTGTTATTTGTCTTTGTTCCGGCTTGGACCGCCTGAGTGGAGGGAGTTCTCTTGGCGCCAGGATCAGAGACTCGTGGTCTGAAGCTCCGAGCGCTGGGCGTGTCTTCGCCGTGTATGCCCCCTTTACATTTGTAAAGACTTGGTCGAGTGTTTTATCTCCTCTCGTAGCTGCGAAGACGTTCTTATTGAAGGCTGGGAGGGACATCTGAAGATCAACGTGATTGACGTCCCCGCAAACAATGAAAAGCCCCTCAGGATATTTACACTGCAGCGAGGTGAGTAAGTCATGAATCTCTCCCTGGGCGTCATTAGCATTAGCATCAGGGGCTATGTAAATAACGCTGATTAGAATTACAGAATAGTCACGTGGCATGTAGTGCGGGCGACACCTAACTGTGATCAACTCCACGGCAGCTGAACAAGCTCTTTTTATCACAGCACAGTTCGTGCACCAATCTTTGTGTACGTAAATACAAACACCGCCACCTCGCGTTTTCCCCGTAGTCTCGATGCACCGGTCTGTTCTGAAAAATAGCCTTTCGTCCAGCTCGTAAACAGAGTCAGGAGTGTCTTCAGAAATCCACGTTTCCGTAAGACAAAGCACAGAACATCTTCTCATCTCCTCCGACGTGGTTACCCTCAAACGAAGTAGATCCATCTTGTTGTCGAGCGAGCGAACGTTAGACAGAAAAAGAGCCGGCATCGGGGGTTTACCGGTTTTAGCGTCTGCCCGCATTCTCGTCATAATTCCTGCACGACAACCTCTCTTCTTTTCACGAGAGCATCGCTTTCTTTTCTTTCCCCTGGATCGCATCTGTTTCCAGAAGGACGTTCTTAGCAGCTCCAATCTTCCGAGCTCTGATTTGAGTTCGTTGCTGATTTCAGCTGTGCCCTGTGGTAAATCCGCTCCGATTCTTAACAGTTCAGTTCGGCTGTAATTCACCCGCAAAAAACGCGCAGAGTCAGGTACAAAAACACTATTAAAATTACTAAAAACTAGAGATGATCCGGGAACTCGTGAAGCTGCGGCTGCACTGAGCGCGGCCATCTTGTGATTACCTTGTTGAACTGCAGTTTCCCATCAGCCATGAGTTCTTCGACTGCCTTCTCTGCTGCCAGCTGACGGGCCGCCTTCTTGTTTGAAGCAAAGGCCTCCGAACACAAGTCATCTCCAACCTTCACCCTGAACGTGAACCTGAGCACAGGACGGAGGAGGTAAAAACTGTTATAAGAGAGAAGGACATAACTATTTTGGTCTGTAACTGAGATTGTTCACTAGCACCCTTGACAACTTTTATAGAGGAGCCAATAAGTCAGGATTACAGGAACAACAGAGCTTTTGATGCACCATCAGTCAAGTTACATGAACATAAGAGAAACCAAGGAGAAAAACTAAACCAAACTGTGTTGTACCACCCAGTGGAGCAGCTGCCTCAAGGGACGGATTAAACAAAGACAGAGTGGATAAACAGAGATTGTATCGTTTGTCACAGGACTACTGCATAGGACAGATTTAACAGAAATAGCTGCTTCCTTGAGGCAGAAACGTACAACCACAGAGGATGTAGATGTCAGGACATGCCATGTGGAAGAAAGCAACATTGTAACAATTTAAAAAGAGCTGAAGGAGCCAGTACCTTTGATCATGTGGTGGACCAGTCTGCCCAGTCTGGATAAATTCTATGAGCTTGCCACTGCGCTGACTGTAGTCATTCAGCACAGAGACTGGATGTTTCCCACCAGGCAGAGAGCGGGACAGAGGCTGGCGAGGTCCCTCTACTGATCCTGTGTTAGCAACTGAGCCCTAGAGAAGGAAAAAAAAAACACCCATTAGTTAGAGCGATATCAACTGATATTTACAGTACTTGAACAACTTGAATTTTACTTGAACAACTTGAATTTTAAGCTGCTTCAAACCAGCTTCAGTCAACTGTTTAACCCAGGCGTGTCCAACTCATTTTGATCTGGGGGCCGCATTCAGCTTATTCTGATCTCAAGTTGGCCAGACCAGTAAACTCATTCCAAAATTACATAGAACGAATAGTAAGTCCACTTTTTTCTTTGTATTAGTGCAAAGAAGAAATAAATTATAAAAATCTTTACATTAAATTAAATGTCCTTTTACACTTTTACTCAGTTTAACATTTATGTAAGACTTAAAACACATAAAAAACTGATCAAAGTGATTGCACAAAGTTTTAAAACATTTAAGGCCGAGATACACTGAAGCAGACTCCGTATATGCGCGTATACGCGCATATTTTGTGCGTATGTTTTTGCTGCTTTACTTCAGCTCACGTTCTCCTTGTTGTAATATGAGCAGCAGCACACGGAGAGGACTCAACTGAGCTCGCTGATTGGTCACTTGCTGACACGCCTACTGAATTGATTGACGGCGCTCAGTCAGCTGAGAAGTGAAACCTAGTTGAAAGTGAAACCTTTAACATGAGCAGCTCGCTCAGACTTCTGCGGTGTTCTGATGCGGTGTTTCTACTATATATGTTATTAAAAGTTCTCTCAGAAATAAAAATAATAACAGGGAGCGCTTTTCCTGCAGCACACAGCCCACCAGGGGATATTAAAACATCGCGCACCCAGGTAGGACCTGAATTCATTCATTTCAATCATCGAGTGAACGGAGGAAGAAGCGGTTACTTGACTTTAGGCAAAAAAACAAAAGAAAAGGCCCGATCAGCGATAAAGAAGGGGAATTTATTTCATTTGTGTAACATACAAAACAGTCCGGCGCCGGGAAGTTTATGGTCAGACACCGCGCATCGCGTATGCGCATCGCGTATGCGTAGTAAAAAAATACTTTTGCGCGTACATGCCCTGAGGGGCTACGCGGGGCTACGCTTTTGCCACAGCGTACGTACGCTGCGTACAGGCGTATCGTGAGGACGCTCGAGTGTATCTCGCCCTTTAGTCAACAAACAGTTTTATAGGAAGAAGTCCATTTTTCTTGAAAAATCCAAAACTGTGTGTCCACTTTTCTTTTTTTTGACAAGGACGTTCCGCTGATGAGGGTGCCCGACTGTCCGTTCCAAGAGAAAAAGTAGATAAAGCCATAGATATCGTATATAAACACGGGTAAAGCGAGATTGAACTGACTAAAACACAGCACCTCTGGGTCCTAGAGGCACCGTGTTTGAGTAGAACATAGGAACTGACTAAAACACAGCGCCTCTAGTGGACAACATAGGAACTGCAGATTTCAAAGAAAATAATGTTTATTCTTTTTTTTTCTTCATAATTCAGATTTATCCTCGGGCCGACTAAACCCCCTGGCGGGCCGGATACGGACCGTATGTTTGACACCCCTGGTTTAACCCAAAATGTGCCAAAAACAAGGAGCACATGATTTCCATGAGGAAAAAGCTAATTAAATCGCAGAACTTGTCATTAAATATGTCATTACTGTAATTTCTGGACTATTGAGCGCACCTATAAGACGCGCCTGCTAAATTTAAAAAGAAAGTTAAAATTTTACATAAATAGGCCGCACTTCTCTATAAGCCATGGGTGTTCAAGTTGTAACATGAGATATTTACACAGAAAGATTTTCTTGTTTACACAGAAAGATTTTCTTGTTTACTTTAAATACGTACTGGTAATGTACAAACAGTCAAAAAAAAAAAAAATCCCGAACAGTGCATGTGACACAGCTGATAATACAGTAGTCTACCAGGAAGTCACTGATCAAGAGAGACCTGTATTGGGCAGCTAATGCGTTTGCCTGGGTGTGACAAAGCTAAATGTTTTGGTGGCATGAAACTTGTTATTCATTCATTCAACCTTTATTTAAACAAATAAGTCACATTGAGCCTCAAAGACTAATTTACAAGTGAGATCTGTTGGACAGACAATAAAAGTGGTGAAAAGTGACAGTTTGGAGACAAAAAAAATTCAAAACACATTCTTGACCTGTGTTTGTAGGTCAGAAATGTAATGAAAAAAAATATTGCACACAAGCACATAAAGA
>JBBPBX010036539.1:0-12162 GCA_038048925.1 Garcialebias charrua | reverse complement strand
TCTGGCAGTATAAGTGCTGCGCAGCTCAGGATGTGTCTCTGTCCCAGCTATCTCCACCCCACACTCACCCCCCGCAGAAAACTCACTGACGAGATGAGCGCCCCGCCATGGCAAGTTATGTAGGGGCAACACTGTTAGTACTTTTAATACTTTAAATATTAGTAGCAGGAAACACATTTTAAAGAGAAAAAAAAGTACCTTTTTCTCAGCTCATAATTGCCAGATGTGTTTCAAAATACAAAACAGTTATCCACATGTGATTAAACAAACTGAGAACATTTAAAGCAAAACACTTGACCTACTGTGTTATGACTTTGCTCTTGCACACACTTGTCCAGTGGTGGTATTGGCTGGAGGCCTGGTGCAGGCGGCAGAGATGATACCTCCATCTGGTCCGCCACAGTGCTCTGTGCAGCTTTCAGGCTCACCTTCTCTTTACGGCGGGTGGATGGAGACCATTTAACAGGAGAGCCACTACCCTTAAAGGTTCAGTCTGCAGTTTCTGTAGAACATCAGCACTTAGAAAAAATTTCAACAAGCAAAGCATTCTGATCCCTCCCCCTCAGAGCCATATATGGCTCTGCCCCCTTGTGGTCTGTTGAAATTCAAATTCAAGCTCTGTTTTTATTGGCTGATTCAAATTCAAGCTCGGTTTTTATTGGCTGGTTACAAACTTTGTTTTTATTGGCTGGAAAATGGCGGGTCACTTTTTCTTTTTAGAAATGCTTATTTACCACCTGGAGAAGCAAGGGGACAATATTTTTTTTTAGTTTTTTTCAGAGATTACCTCTCTAACATCAATCTAGTGACAGAGTGAAGAAATATGTTAAAAATATATTGTTAGAAAAGTTACATATAGCAGCTTTAATGACGTCGCCTTTCTCCAACAGGGTGTTAAGGGTCGCAGTGACCTGCATGGTACTCAGGCCAAGATTTTTTGCAATTATAAGAGCCAATTTTTGGCCTGGCTCCAGAAGATAAAAAATTTGCCACTTAAGGTTTGCCATTATGGGACAATTACGGTAAGCTCCTGTATGCCTGGATCCTTATTTAGGCCCTCCTCTACCTCTGCTCATAGCACAGAGCTTGAGCAAAAAAAGGGGGGCGGGGTGCAGCTCAATGTGCAGCCTCAGTATGAACCGGTACTTGAACTCCAGCAGACTGGCTGCACGCTGAAACCACAAGAAAAGTCAGAATAGAATTAATGTCTAATTTCATAACACAATAAAAAAACATGAAGACAATAAGAGGGGTCTATGAGGGCAACATACACTGCCATTTAAGATAAGTGTTCAGCATCTGCTCTTAAGTGTCCTTGAATAAGTATATTTGCAGGCTCAAAGACACAATTGCTTGCCAGACTGCAAAAACTAAACGTCTGATAATCATATGGACAATTTGAAGAGCACATGCAGAGCTTTTTCAATCCATTTCCAAGAATATTGAAGGGTGACAGATGAGCACTCCTGTCACACTGAAACTACATCCCAAAATAAAAGGAGGCTGATTCATAACTCAAAACCTCTTGCTGCTGTTTTGGATTAATTCTAGCCTCTGAAAACATTTTGCTTGCTATGGATCTGCAACAGAGGAAATGGATGAAGGTAAAAAAGGCCCAAGATGCTAAAGATTAGCAGCTGTGGACACAAAAACCTCTGTTGCTTCTCAACTCTTTCCACCCCTAAAGATAAGTTAACAGTTTTTTTTATTTTGTAGCAGAATGATAAAATATTTTAAATAGCAACTTAGAATTTTAATATCCTCTTCTGGTAGAAACAAAGATTGATTTTGCCTCAAGTGTCATATACCTGACACTCAGTAATGAAGACACCCAGTACGGAGTCAGATTTTGTTTCCTCCGGCCGGGTCAGCATCACCGATTGGTCACACAGGTCGAGCTTAGCGTGCTCAAACATCATTACATTATTAATAGTTCACTTCATCAGAGTAACAAGGGCTGACATGGCCAGCAGCCTGAGGGCCAAATGAGACCCAAGCTCATGCTTTTTGATCTGGACGTCAGGCAAAAAAATACAATTACGTATTTTTCAGCATAACACTTCCCCCCGTTTGTAGCCAGGGTGGATATTTTGACAAGTTCATCCATCTGACACATGATGAATCAACTACTTTGCACAATTGTGGTCATGTTGCGTTAAAAGAACACACACTGTCAAGTTCTTTGGGTTTTTGTTTGTGCAATTCCCCACTTGAAAGGGATAGCCTCTACATTGAAGTTATCAACTTGATTTCACTCATTGAATAGCCTTTGTTGATCCACATTTATTGAAGTTTTATGGGTTCTTTTAGGCAGTTAGGCAGGCAGGCAGTTAGTTAGCTGCAGTTAGCTTCAGTTAGCTGAAAACCCTCAAAAGAAAAATACAAATACGGTTATTACTCGCTTAAGGTAACACAAAATAATTATTTTCAGCAATTTTTTAACCAAATAATTAGCATATTTTACCAAAAAGTTTGTTCATTATATTCTCATAGTCAAAGCATTTTAGTCAAAATTCTAAATCACATGAATAAATATATAAATAAATAAAGAAATAAGCAATCATATTAATAGGATAATTTCAACAACTCAGCTTTAAATACATTTTTGGATAAATATTTTCCCTAGACAAATCACCTAGTGTTTTATCGACATATCTCTACCAAATCATAAACATTGAACTCCAAGTGTATTTTTTTCTTTTTGTACAAACTAATTTAATTACAAAATACTCAACCACATGAAACATTACTCTACTCAACACTACAATTAAGAGTCTTTATAAAAAGTCCATGCACTGCTTTGGTAAATTTGATAAATCAACAGCAATATGGTGCTTACCGGCTGTCCTTCACAGATTGTAGCAGACTTTGTTTGCACAGATATGATTTCAGGTGAGCTACACTGCTTACCCTTGGTGCAGCAGCGTCAGTTCAAACAAGAGTGACAGATCTGTCACTTCCAGAAATACCTGCATGCTTTGATTGCTAATTGGTCCCACCTGGCCCTCCTCACTGAGCAGCAGAGAGGAGTGACATGGAGGAGCAGCAGCCAGGTAGTTTGCCAGAACACACACAATTAAATCACAGCTGGCAAAGTCACCTGTTGCCACAATTCAAGACATTTGCTTAGGTTCTCTTTAATAGTAGAGCAGGCAGAAATCCTTTCACATGTGCCAAAAGTCTTACTCATCTGTCCACCAGGTCATATTATAAAGATACTGTATTTACTAAACACGTCTCACTCTTTTGACATTTAGACTTTTGTTACTGGATTTAAAAATATAATAATATTTAACTTTATTTGTAACAGGGTTAATGTGGCTTAAATAAAAGTTGTTGGCCTTCGCTGGTTTATTTACAGCCCAGTGCTAAACGGTGCTACACATTGTGTAAGAAACCGCACGTGAGATAAATGTCACTTGTTTTCCTAAATATTTCCAGTAATGTTGCTCGTTTTGACGCAGACTAGTGGAATATCAAATTTGAACAGCTAATACTTCAAAGGACTTTGAACACAAAATGTTAAATATGTGAAAATGAAACATTACAGTGATATTGGGGGTCAAAATGTGCCACAGCTAACATTAGCTAGCGTTACCTTGTCAGCTAGAGCCTTCACCGTCTAAAGCACAATCCAGTTCATGTGGTTGTTAACATGAAACACCTTCTGTCCAATTCAA
The DNA here is from genome assembly GCA_038048925.1 of Garcialebias charrua. Classification (NCBI taxonomy): domain Eukaryota; kingdom Metazoa; phylum Chordata; class Actinopteri; order Cyprinodontiformes; family Rivulidae; genus Garcialebias; species Garcialebias charrua. Next base: position 8,482 of record JBBPBX010036539.1, on the reverse strand, counting down.
CAAATGTTCACAAACAACAAGCGCATTTGAATATTTACCCCACAGCTTGCAGTAGCCTGCACGCGGTGACTCGATATAGCACTAAATAAATACACAGGTATCAAACTCCAGGCCTTGAGTCCTGCAACTTTTAGAGGTGTGTCTGATGCAACACAGCTGAATAAAATAAGGAGGTCACTAGCAGGACTTTGGACAACCTGACTGCACTGACAAGATAATTAAATCATATGATTCAAGGGAGGGAGGGAGGGAGAGAGACAGAGAGAGGGAGGGAGGAGGGAGAATAAATGCAAAAATCAAAAAAGGCGTTCAATACAGAACAACTGGACTTTATTTGTAGCAAACAAGACGTTTCACTTCTCATCCGAGGAGCTTTATCAATTAGTGAGGAGACAGTGAGAGGGCGAAGTTATAACAGGATAAGCCATAGACACGCACCAACATACAGTATGTAAATTGGAAACTAACACCCCCACATACTTGGGATAACACGTACCTGTGACCCATTCAAAGTTCAGTGTGTGAAAACAGAGCTTACAGAAAACACACACACATCCTACTGTATGTAAATTGACAAGTCACACTTCACACATTGATAGCAGGGACCTGTCAAAGTCTTTGTTAGTCTAATTCACAAACAAGGCTCCTCTGTTCTCATCAGGTGTGAGACGCCTGGGGACCAAACCCAAGGCCGCACCATAAGTTTTAGAAAGTTGAAATCTTAGACCTCCTCCTCTGTTTAACGATGGTTTCTCTCTTTTTACATAAATCGCCTCCTTCACACCTCTCTCAAACCACCTGTGCTCTCGGTCCAAAATATGTACATTTTGGTCCTCAAAAGAGTGTCCCTTGTCCGTGAGGTGGAGGTGAACAGCTGAGTTTTGTCCAGAGGAGGAGGCTCTCCTGTGTTGGGACATTCTTCTGTGGATGGGCTGTTTAGTTTCTCCAATGTAGAGGTCTGGACAGTCCTCGCTGCACTGGACTGCATAAACTACACCACTCTGTTTATGTGTTGGTGTTTTGTCCTTAGGGTGCACCAGCCTCTGTCTGAGAGTCCTGCTGGGTTTGAAATGTACTGGGATGTTGTGTTTGTTGAAAATCCTTCTGAAATTCTCTGATAGTCCAGCAACATAAGGGATGACAATGTTTGTTCATAACTTTATTATTAATAAGCCTGAGTTACTGGATCCAAACAAAAAGCAGAACACACCCTGTCAAAATAAGAGTTCCTGGATCCTGTTCCAGCAACAAATTAAGAGATTTAAAGTATTTTCTCAGTCTGGCAGCAACTTGCTCATATTTTTAATCATGTGATGAAACATTGCTGATGGGAAACAGAGTTCTAATAAATAAACAGCAACTTGTGAACATAATGGAAGTAAAATCTATTTTAAGTGACTCAAAGGTCACTGAGTTGTCTGTTTCTGCACCATGTGAGCTGTGGAACCAATAATTGTGAAAATGATGTTTACATCTGTTAAAAACTGTGTTTAAAGCATCGACAACTGAAATTACTGCATTTTTAATACTCCTATATTTCACCTGAACATTGTGTCATTGCTCAGGAGGAAACTTTCTGAAATAGTTACACTTAAAAAAAAACAAAGAATTAGACTTTATAAATGTGTTTATTATATAATTATTTAATATAAATTTTTGAAAAGTAAAAGTAAAAGCTGATTTAATACATTATTAATTTGAAGTTTTTCTAAATCATCAACCAAAGAGAAGCACATTTCAGCTAAAATCAGCCAATGTTGAAAAAGCTTAAGAAAATAATGAAGTGTGTTTAAAAATAAATGTTACAGCTAAAATGTAAACACATCTTTGGAGCTATTTCCTTATTTATTATTCAACTTTGAACGCATTTCTGCTGAGGCCAGTCTTTTTAAATAAAGAGTTTCTGTGAGCTGCTAGCTCTCAGAGTGTGTGTTAGGGATGACTCTCAGCTACTACAACATCTGGTTTTTGCTCAACATCTGTAAAACTGACTCAGTTGTAGCCATGTTTGTGTTTTCTAATCTCAATTATCAGATTAACTCCTACAGTTAATCTGTTGTACGTGTACATTCAATTACTTTCTGACAGTTTCATTAAAATACATTTACTGGTACATGAGATATTTTACTAACAGACACACAGGCAGGCTAATATGAGTGCCAGACTTTGGTGGTGGTGGTGCTAAACAGTTCATAGTAACACAGCAGAGGTGTTTGTCCCTTGTTGATGTGAATCTTTAGGTTTGAATCCTCTTTATTTGTCTCTAAGTTGATGGAAGCATCAAAGTGATGCATGTAGAACAGAAACTAAAGGTTCTCACATGTTCTCAGTCTCCAAGAGCAGCTGCACAACCTGAACATGTGCAGCTGCTCTGCTCCCAGTCCTTTGTTGCAAGTCTCAAGAGTTCAAGAGTTTGATTCTCATCATTCCACAACATGACATGCATGAGGAGGAACCAAACAGTTCCTGAGCTCCACTTATGTCAGCATTTAAGAAGTAAAGAAGAAAATAAAACTTTATAACTTGATGTTGATTTATTTTCTCACACTTCACCTGCTTCTCTTTACTGCTGCCAGAAAGGAGAATGATGAAGTGATGTTGTTTAGAAGAAAATGTCTCGCTCACTTTTCTTCATGTCACTGCCACAAGTGACAGCAGCTCTCTGCATGTGCTGCATCACTTGATTGATGTGACAGGAGGAAAGGAGAGGTGTTTGTGAACTCTTCAGAGTGAGCTCTCGTCCAGTGCTCCCTCAGCAGGAGCTCTAAGTCTTCCTTCTTCTCTTCTCCTCCATCCTGTTGGAAGCTGCACACTAATGACTTCAGCTCACATGTTCAAAAACATGCATGTTAGGCTCACATGTTCAAAAACATGCATGTTAGGCTCACATGTTCTCTTTGATTCAGACTCTGCAGGTTGTCAGAGATCAGCTGTGCCTCTCTGCTCTCAGCTCTTCAATCCAACCCCTCCCATCTGACACATCTGGATCGGACTCAGAACCGTCTGACTCTGGAGTGAAGGAGCTCCCTGGTTTTCTACAAACTCCACTCTATAGACAGAAGACTGTGAAGTCAGACACCATGTTTTAGTTGGTGCTGAGCTTCTCATGTGTTCACACTAACCTACACACATGACAATATTATGCTGACACACACACACACACACACACACACACACACACACACACACACACACACACACNGAGTTCGTAAATTTGAACATATTACGCCCATTCTCCATAACCTTCATTGGCTTCCTGTCGCCTACAGAATTCAGTACAAAACTGCTCTCATTACACATCAATGCTTACACGGAACTTCACCAGATTATCTGAAGGATATTCTTATTCCATACTCATCCACCCGTTCGCTGCGGTCACAGAACAGCAATCTCCTTCACATTCCGAGAACCAAATTAAGGACCATGGGAGACCGGGCTTTCAGTGTGGCTGCCCCCCGCCTGTGGAACTCTCTTCCTGACTGTCTAAGAGCCCCACAGTCTGTGGTTGACTTTAAGAGCGACTTGAAGACCTTTCTTTTCGACCAAGCATACTCTACCTCCTCATGATTCTACTTTTGATCTTAGCTGATATTGTTATTGATTTTAATTGTTTTATTATTTGTTTTATTGTCATTTAATTCTGTTGCTCCTTGTAGCACTTTGAGATTTTCATTAATGAAAAGTGCGTTATAAATTGAATTCATTATTATTATTATTATTATTAAGTGGTCTCCAGCTACAAATACTTGGGTGTACACTTGAATGATAACCTCAGCTGGAGCAACAACACCACCAGCCTGATCAAGAAAGGTCATCAGAGACTCTACTTCCTCAGACGGCTGAGACGTGCTGGTCTGAGCAGCCCAGTTCTCACCTCGTTCTACAGGTGTGCAGTGGAGAGCATCCTGTGCTCCAGCATCAACGTGTGGCATGGAGGCTGCACAGTTGAAGAGAGGAAAGCTCTGCAGAGAGTGGTGAAGGCTGCACAGAAGTCTGTTGGAGTCAGTCTCCAAGGTCACCGACCGACCGACCGACCGACCTTTGATCTCTTCTTTTAATAGATTTTCACTGGATCTGGATGGATTTCACTCCTTTTATCACTTTGATCCATTTGATTTTCATCAAAAATATATAGAACATTATTATTATAAGGAAAATATATTGTGTCTAACTAATGATCTAAACTAACCTGAAGTCAGTCAATAATTAATGACTTCCAATGATTTCAAGACTTTTTAGCTGCTTGAATAATTATGACTTCAACTAGTTGATGAATTAGAAACTAACTTTTGAACATTTGAACTCTACTAGCTGCAGCTGATTGCAGTGATCAGTGTCTAATCTATACTAAAACTTCTAAAGTACATTTTCAGAATTCATGCAAAGACAGCAGATCATAGAGAAACAGTTTTTAAAACACAACAACACGTCAGAATACAACTTATTTTATGGAGGAAAAGAATAGGGCTGTTGATGAGGCCTTTTTCATGAATTATAGACAACTTTTTGTTTCTAAGGTCAGGTGGCTGTGGCGGCCATCTTGAACTGGGTTGACTCAGAAACTTGATCATTTGTAGATGTACATACAAAGAATAAAAAGTGTGAGCTGGAAAACCTGAAACCTGTGAATCCTGCCTAACAATGGAAGAAGCATCTGCTGGAACCTGAGAGTCGTCAGGGTTTCACCATCCCTCTGAGGACCGTTTTCAGGGAAACATGGAAGTTCAAAAGTTTTGGACAGATCCCACTCCTCCCTCTTAATGGTTCTTTATCTAGACAGCAAAAACTAATTGAAGTGAAACAATGAAATGTCATCGGTCTTACAGAATTGAATCTAAATTGATTTTTGATGTAAAACACTAATAATGATGGAGGTCACTAAATGTTTGTTCAACTGTCATCTAAAGGTCCATTTCTGGTTGATTTATGGAACATTTGAACACATGTAAACTACATTTGAACACATGTAAACTAAGAATTTGGACTTGTAGCAGGGCACCAGCAATTCTCAAATTAAAATTAAGAAGTTTTATTCTATTGAAAATAAATCACTCAAATTATTACCAGGATGCAAACTATTCCACAATCATAAGCTTTATTGTAATCAAAAGTAAAATCAAATCAAGAAATACAGCAAAATGAAACAAAAGCTTTTACATAATCAAGCATGAAATTTGATAATAAACTTTCAACAATAATTTATGGTGGTATTAAACCAAACAGCTTGTTGTAAAATGATTGGAAACATGATTGAATTATCACAGAAATTATCACAGAAATATTTTGAACAGTATAACTTCCTATTCTAATTACCTGTACTCGCAATTCATTAAACCTTTATTTAGACAGGTTAATCCCATTGAGCCTCGATGACTCATTTACAAGATAGACCTGTTTTCAACAATGACAACAGCGACAACAATAGACATTCATAAGAGAGGCATATAGATTTTTTTTAAACAAATTTAACTTAAAAAAATGTCACACACAGAGACATGTGGGAGGAGATGTATGAAGGCAGTAGACCAAGAAGTGATTTAAAAATGAAAATGTACCAGTGGTACAATAGAATAGGACACACAGGCCTTAATAAATCTCTTAAAATAATTAGAAAGTATGCAACAGGACTATGTGACAAGTGCACCAGCAATCTCCCTGAAACGGTTCAACATGTCTTTATGGAATGTCCAGGGTATGAAACAGAAAGAATGCATTTCCAAAAATAAATGAATATTAAATTTACAATGAGGGATGTTTTTAGTAGTGATATCAGTAAAGTTAAAGATCAAATTATTATTTTCTTGAAAAATACAAACTTAATAGAGAATTTAGTCGAGTTACTATATTAATTTTATAGAATTATTACTTTTTCCTGTTTATCGCCTGTCCCCACTCCAGCTCAGTAGGTGGCGGTAATGCACATTACAATTGATCTGTCAATCACCATAAAACAAAACAAGAAGAAGAGGGGGGAGGGTGTCATTACAGATCTATGGCTCATTAGTTTCCATCTGTACTGATGCAACAAAGCTGTGAGTGCTTGTTAGACACTATTCAACACTAGAATGACTATAGCGCATTAATAGACTTGTTAGTTTGGTTATGACGGGTGCACAATAATTTCCCTCAAAATACGATAATTTTATGCCTCTAGTACGATAATCCTACATTTCTCACCTGGCAACACTGATCATTAGTTGGATGCAGTATTTTTTATTTTTGTACATTTTTCATTTGTTACTTTTCCTATTAAACTTTTTTTCTCAAGTGGTGTCCTTGAACATTAAATTTCCTAAACATATTTTACAATGTTAAGTGTGTATATTGTTTGTTTAAATCCATACTGGAAGTTAAGAAAAAAATCCATTTGCATTTGACTTTTAATGAATCCTAAGAAAAGATTACCAGAATCTGCTCAACTGTTATTACGTTACACATTTTTGAACCGCAGCACTTTCAAACAAGGTTCCTGTAAAAGTCAAGGTTGAAGGTCGGCCCCATGTTGAGGCTCTGCTTGCTGCTGAGGGCAAACCTGAAGCTGACCCCCGCCTGCAGACGCACAACCTGCAGCTAGATGTTGCTGCTTGTTCTGCTGAAGTCCAGGAAGAAGCATCAGCACGCAGTCAAACCCCAGAGGTCATTAACACCACACTGGACCTGCTCGAAAACTCTGATGTAGATCTGTCTGCCGACTCTCAAGAACCAGTGGATGATATTGATTTGAACCTTTGTGATGCCTTGGAGTCCCTGGTGACACCATCCAGATGCAGTGATGAAGACCAGGAGAGTGGTGGTGATGATGCAGAAGGCAAACCAGAGGAGTGTGTGAAGGTGAAAAATGAAAGGATTAAGGCAGAAGAAGTAAAGACTGAAGTGAAGCAGGAAGTGGAGGAGCTGGACAGTGGCGACGATGTGAAGACACCAAAAATGAAAGAAGCGTTGGTTATTAAATACAGAGTGAAGACCACTCCATACTTACAATGTGTCAGGAAAACAATGGAGGACGAGGTCAACGTGAGCACATCGAAGAAAAAGAGCAACATAAAAGACCTGAAGTTTCTGACCCCGGTGCGTTGTTCCTGTCGCATCCAGCGCCAGTCCTGCCGCTCGTCGATCACAACCCCTGTGTGTCGTCGCTGGCTGAACTGGTGCTGCTGGATGATGCAAACGCGTATATTTACAGGAAAAACACTGCCCTCCTGCAGGAGCTGCCTGACCAGGACAGACTGTGACAACGTCTGGTCTGCTCAAACATGAGGCCTTCAAGAGACTTGGAAAAAATATTTTTACGAACATGTACATTTTCTTTAAGTTCCTGCACTGAAGGTGAATATGTAAATGTTAGACCTAACAATATAACAATAGCAATAGCAACTTCACTCTTAATTTATGCTTTGAAGTTCGATTAAAATAGCTTAAGGGAGCACTAGCGCCACCAGGTGGATTTTGGACCCCACCTACAGAACGGGTCCAGAAGTGTAAATGGAAACACAACCACACACGAGCTGACCCGAGCTGAACTGAACCGCACCGTAACAGTGGAAAAGGGGCATAGGTGTCTCTTTCAGAAAAGAGAGTTGATTAGCAGAGAGATTTAATTATCATAGTCAGAATGGAACCGGGGTGGTCAGGATGTAGACTCATCCTGACTTGGGAGATTAACACACACAAAAGAAGTGGGTAGGAGACACAGTGTCTCTGAGGACGTTCTGTGTCTTTGAGGGACACTTTTGTCTCTGATAAGGCCTTGGTTGGATGGACGCTACATAATTTATTTAATAAAGCTACAGGTAGTCTTGGACTTACGACATTTCACGGTTACGTCACGCATCTTTCATTAAAAAAATATATATATAAATTATTTTTTGTTGAAATTTTTATTTTGAAAGTCGAGTTCCTTCCGGTTTTGACAGCAGTAGCTTGACGGCAGAAACAGTGGAAAAACACAGAAAGACCCGCTCTGGACGGAGCTTCACGGCAGAATCAGCAAAGCAGTGGACAGTACAGGTGGAGATTAAACGCTCTGGACAGAGGTTGACGGCAGTTTTACCACAGAATACGGCAGATGGACCAAACTGATGGCGGTTTTACATCGTAAACAAATATTGGATGGACAGACTGAGGTAGACCACCGTACAGCAAGCTACAGTAGTTAGCCAGCTAGCTCCCTTTATGTGAATGGAGCCTTCTAGGTAGGAGGGAGACGATTCAACTTGCTCCTTCGTCTTTAAAAAACTGTGTTAGGATAGGCTAAGTGCTTGGTAACTGTACAGTACTGTAAATGGTTTATTTATTTATTTATTTCAAATTATCATTATTTTTAGTATGTTCCGACTTACGTCGAAATTTGCTTTACGACGACGCGTAGGAACGGAACTCTGCCGTAAGTCGAGGACTACCTGTATATGGTTAGTTTCATTAAAGTGCGACTAAGCCCCTGTGGATCGGTAACTCCTCCTTCCAAAATCTCCCTGAAAATGGG